>VMDO01010278.1:0-72507 GCA_007922755.1 Pedetes capensis | reverse complement strand
TGCATTGAACATGGAGATGCAGGTGTCTCTATGGTATGATGACTCATCTCCCTTTGGGTAAATTCCCAATAGTGTTATAGCTGGGTCATATGGTAGTTCTATTTTTAGTTTTTTGAGGTACCTCCATACTGATTTCCATAGTGGTTGCACCATTTTACAGCTCCACCAGCAATGTAAAAGTGTTCCCTTTTCCCCGCAGGAAGAGGCTGGATTCTTTATTGGAGAGGGTTAGAAGGAAAAAACAGGACAATCTAAGAGAAGGGAAGTCAATTTTTTTTCCTGGTAAACCATGATAATGTGTAGGTTGTCACACTAAGTCTTGAACTATAGCAAAGATATTTAATTTCTAAACAGAAATGAAAAGCTCTCCCAAAAGTGATATAGACCAGAAAGCTGGCAGAAAGAAAGATGTTTTCATTTATGCATCAAGTATGCACTATGAGAATCACATCCAATTGTGTGAATTGTTGATATACTATGACATACTCTGTAATCTCAATAAGCCTAGGAAGAACACACATCAGAAATAACAAAGGACCTGAGGTTTTACCCTACTTGCAAGCTAGCATGTCCGCCTTCCACTGTTTCACAGATGCTGGTAGAAGACACATGACCCGTGGGTCATAGATGAAGGATAGTTTATTACTCACAACAATAGTAGTAACCAGTGTTTTGGTGTTCATTTGTGGCAGTTTAAGTCCCAGTTTGCAATCCTGAGGCCATTTGCAGAGGAAAAGATAAATAGCTGCATACACAGTGGGTTGCATTAGAGGACAGGCATATTGTACTTAGCAAATCCCAATCTGTCCTGATGAGTGCTGCAAGTAAGCCTGTCCTGCTCCCAAGAGGAAGGCTCTATCTTTATCACACTGAACAGCAAGCATGCTTGCTTTTTGCTTACAAGGAAAATGATATCTGCCAAGCTAATCACTATGCAAACATTCTTGGAAAGATCATCTGGAACAAAGAGCAGCCCATGTCTCCACTCACAGGACATGCAAAAATGTGAGAGACCCATTGAGACTCATCACCCAACAAGGCAGCAAGATGATGTATACAAAAGCTTCTCAAGTCATCCTTTTTGGGAAAGAAAATGCCACTCAGAAAAATCTCTTTAGGACTGCACAACCTCTATATCAAGGCTTTAATTTTCCCCATCATAAGTTCCCATGGCTTAAAGCTAGGCTGATCACGGTGGGAGGCATTGCCAATGATTTACTGAATATCAGTTCTCCTGAGCTAGAAAATGCTCCTTCTGATCTACCAGATGGTTTGGGGCCTGACTCTCTGCATCCTTGCAGCTGCCTCAGTCATGTGCTTTGGAGTGGGTGAATGATACCCTGGGTAATGAGAAATGATTGGCAATTTATTTCACCTGAACCCTATTCTCCATCAGCTTACTGTGAAAAATTGGAAGACTGCTTATGTTGAACCCACCCTACCATAGTGCCATGTTGTGGGAGAGAATATTGTCATGGTTCTGACTGAGTTCCCATGGGCAGCCCGGGCATATGGGGTTTTCGGGAGATGGCAACAGAAACAGGAGGAAGAAACAAATCTACTGACCTGCTTTTCAGTTCCTCGTTTGGAAGTGGAAGGGTAGCAGACAGAGATAGTCTGTAGTAATTTTGTCCCTTGGGATCCCTTTCCCAAAGCCCTACCCTTTTTCACGGGACCGCCTTTCACCATTAGATTCCCTAGTCCATTCCTTCAGGCTCTATTCGTAAAGTAGCATCAGATATTTTAAAAGTTTTACCTTAGTGTGGTATTAAGTAATCTCTCTTTGAGGGATAAGACTTGAATTTTAGCCCATTCTTCAAATAAAGATATGTTACTGTCTCAGAATAAAAATAATGATAGAAACTTTTACATAGTATTCATCAGATGCCAGGCACTATTCTAAATTAAGACTAAGATTAACACACTAAATCTTAATATTAAAGATAAAGAATAGCTATTAGGTAATTTTTCCAAGTTACTGATATCTAAGGTCACACAAATGATTGGTGGCAGAGCTAGGATTTGGACCCAGGCAGTCTGGCGACAGTCTGGGCTCTTAACTACTAATCAAGAGAGCCTAGGGGAAAGCGCCATGTTACCCATGGTGTCTGGTTCTTCCCTATCCTACTGACAAATTAATGGCTTTTTGATGTGTTCAGGAAAAAAAGAAAAACAAAATTAAGTTAGAGTGGATGAAAGTAACTCCAACAAAGAAACACAGTCCACTGCTCTTCCCACCCAGATATAAGGCAGCAAAAATCCTCCATCAAAAATGACTGACATCAAGAACCCTTAGAAATAAACTAGTAATGAGGTAGGGCTGAGTTTTGTTTTGTTTTGTTTTGTTTTTCAAATATTTGGAACTATATCAAAATCAGGAAAAATTACATCTCCATCAAGCACATGGCAATTGAGCCCAAGGCTCATAAATCATCATCAAGAGGCCTGAATGCCATGTTGCACCTGGCACGTTTCCTTCTGAAGGGACAGCTGCAGGGCACCTTTGTTGCTGTTCCAAACATGGGGCTCCACTCATCTCTCAGAGAAGAGCCGTCTCAGATGCAGGGTTCTGGGCCAGTCTCACAGAGCTGGGATCACCTTACTCGAGGGTGCCCTACATCCCAGCTTCTAATTCTATTTCCTGATTTTCCTTGAATGATGCCTTAAAACCCTTCATTGCCTCATTTTTTAGCCATGCTCATCATAATTGAATTAAGAAGTAACTTGAGGAAAGCAATCAAAAGCTGTGCTTCCTTTTATTTTTGTTTTTCCAGGACTAGGTGGTTGAACCCAGAGCCTCACACATGTTAGGTGAACGCCCTACCACTGAACCGCACCACCTCTAGCCTCTCTTTTTATTTTGAGAGAGGGTCACGCTAAGTTGTACAAGCTGCCTCTAACTTCAAACTTGCAATCCTCCTGTCTCCGCTTCTCAGGTCGCTGGGCTTACAGGCATGTACCAACCCTGCTAAGCAAAAGCTGTGCTTCTAAGACACAAGTAATTGTGACCCTACATGTAGCTTGCAACCTCCTCAAAGTATTTACTGTCCATAAAATTGCAGTTTCTGGTTCCATTTATTATTTGTGACCACTCAGCATTTATCTGGCACCAGATAGAGAACTTCCTGATTGCCCAAACCCTGCCATCACCTCCTGCATGTACACATACATAGATCTAGAATCACAGAAATCAAAGGGTCCTTACAGATAATTCAGTTTACACTGCTCATTTTACAGATGGAAAAACAGAGATTCTGAGCTATTTTATGTCTAGTCAGTCAGTCATTATGTTAGATTTCTGCCTTAGTCTTTTTGTGCTGCCATAACAAAATACCTGAGATAGGACACGAATTTTTCCACAGTTCTGAGGGCTTGAGAAGTCTAAGATTAAGGCATCAGTGGATTCAGTCTCTGATGAGGCGCTGGTCTGTTCCAAGATGGTACCTGGAATGCCACATCGTCCAGAAGGAGCAAGTATTTTCTTACATAGGGAAGGGAAGACAGGGCAAAAGGGCCTCTCCAGCCCTTTTGTAAGACACTAGGACACTAACCCCACCCATTAGGTGAAGCCTTATGGCCACTCATCTCCTAGAGACCCCCTCTTAATTTTGTTGCATGGGGAATTAAGCTGCAGCCTGAACTTTGGAGAGGACACAAATATTCAAACCATAGCAGACCCTTTGTTTCAAGTAACAGAACTTCAAGTCCATCTAGTATAAGCAAGGAGAACAATACCTAGAGAGATAAGTAGCAAAAACATTCATTTTTCATGAGGTTGTCTCAAGAAACTTACGGGCGGAAATGTAGCCTGGCATCAGAACCAGATGTGACCAGGGGTACAAGCCCTGCCAGGAACTTCACTTCCTGTCGCCTCTACTCCAACTGCCCCATTGTGTTCAGCTCTTTCTCTCTTAACCCACTTCCTCAATTTCCCAAAATGAATTTAAAGATTCAGGAGTAGATTTTCTGACCTAGCCTAGCTCGATGTCCATCCCTCCACCAAATCACTCATGGCCCAGGAAATCGGTCACATTGTGATGTGACTGCTTCCACTGCAAGAGTATGAGTGGGAGGAAAATTCCCAGAGGTGGGCATAGGACAAAATCTTCCATATGAACCCACATTGGCATGTAGAACCAGTCACACTCAGTTGAGGTGCCTTTTCTGCTTCATCTTTCATACTATTACTTATAAATTAATAATTTAAGTATATACAGAACCTCTTTCTATCATGCATGCGTTCATGATGGTTATTTACTGAGAGGCCTTAGATAGATACATAGATACATAGATAGATACCCTATGTGCCTAAAAACTACATAAGTGCGTTTAATCTTCACAATAGCTTAGAAAAAGAACAAAGGTTAGCACCGTTCTATGGGTCTATAAAACAAAGTTTCAGACAGGCAAGGTAAATAAGATTCCAAATACAGTAACTGAGAGTTGAGAAAGAGGAAGACAAGAGTAAGCACACAGAGGAAGTAGATAGAGGGAAATAAATGGCAGAGGAAAATAAGTGAAATTTCAAACCTGGGCTTGAAGAAAAGTGCACTTGGCCAATCATGGGTTCAAGATACCAAAACCTGTTGATTCAAACGGAAGAGAGAGAAAACTGAGCTGCTTTTAGGAACCTACAGGCAAAGTCAGCTTATAGAAATTCAAGGGTGTTAGTCAAGGCTCCCAGGTCCCACAACATCAATCCAATTACCAGTTTTTCCACCACTATTTACAATGACTTCACATCAAGGAGTTCTACAGGTACATTTGATTTTAAAAAGGATGTAATTATTAAAGCCAAAATTAGAAACCAAAAGTCAGTTGGCTGTTTACCATTGTATTTTTTTAGATTGCAGGATAATGAAGCAGGTTACTCCCAAAAGCATTTGTAAGTCACACAATGCTCACTCTGAGCTCTACCCTGCAGCAGGTGAACTGGTGCCCCTGGACACTGCAGGCCATCTGTCTTAGAAATACTTGAGTCTCCCAGCTAGTTCTGTCACTGCTAGAGATGGGGAAAGGGAGACCCAGCCTACAATGGGCCAAAGGCCTCTCTGGTCCCCAGGGAACCATGTGTTCCTCAGTGGCTGCCCTAGGACATCCCAACAGAGCAACAACTCATAACACCCTGAGGCAATGTATGGGAAGGGGCTGAGGACAGGTTATGAATCCAGTTCAGGCATGCTGCACAAGGTCTCAGAGCGGCAATCTTGGAATGAAGATATTTTCATCTCCTTTTATCCATGAAAAGCCAAAGAAGCTAAACTCCTTGTCCAAGGTCACCAAAGAAGCCATATAAAAGCAGGTTTGTTTCATGTGAGCACGTGCACACACACACCTGCCCATGGTTTCTCCACACGCCAGGCTCTCTCTGGGTGACTGTATCTCCACCACCTGCAGGACAGTCCTGTGGTAGCCTTGCCTGGTCCCCACAGCCCATCCTGAGCTGGGAGAGAGGAAGGAGGCTCCGCCCACAGTCTCTGCAAATCAGAAAGCAACAGAATGCTAGAGAAGTGCTTCCTCTGAGGCTGGCCCTCTGCCTCCATCTCCTATCAATCACTTCCTCTCTGTCTGCCGCACATTGAGGCCAGCCCATCTTTGCACCCATCCCTTTGCCCTCATGTACTGTATATTGTCCCCACTCATCCTTCGCGCCTATATTTCTCTCATCCCTTTCACCCTGCTCCTATTTCTCTGCCCCACTACAGCCTACTCTGGCGATGAAGTGGAAGAAGCCACTGAGCACCTTCCCATCTCCTTCCTTTAACACCTGCTCTTTCAAACCCTTTCCTTATACCTCCCAGTTCCCTCTCACATCTCTTCTCTTGTTTTCTCTAACTTAGCTCTTTCCACCCTTCCCTGATCTTCTTGTTCCAATACTCCTTACTAATGTTTACTTTTTGGCTCCTTGGCATCCCACTGCTCCACTACCCCCACTTCACCAAGGCAAACCCATCCACACCCACACGCTGCCAGCTTGGGATGGCTACGCACATCCTAGGTCCCTTGCTGTTTAAGCTGTTCCTGGCCCCAGGTACCGACCTCACCCTTGCCTCAGTCTGGCCCAAGTGAAGATTGGTGGTGATAACAATAGCAACAGAAGAGAAAGGGGAGATGAATACATAAATATTTATATATCCAAATATAATCCAGAAACACAAATATATATTTTTAAAAACCAACCTTAAAAATTAAGGAAAGCACTGAACATCATGAGACTTATGTTTCCAACTTTTTGTGCCTTCAGTAAAGAAATTCAAAATAAGCCAGGCACAGTGGCACATGCCTGTGATACCACTGACTGAGAGGTGCAGGTAGGAGGATGGTGAATTCAATGCCAGAGGCAGCCTGCGTAACTTAGCAAGACCCTGTCTCAAAATTTTAAAAACATTGGGGCTGAAGGTACAGCTCAGTGGTAGAACACTTGCCTATCCTGCAAGAGACCCTGGGTTCTACACCTTGAGACTGCTAATTAATTAAATAATTAATTCAAAATAATAAAGTCATATTGCCACTATGGAAACTATCTTTTTTGCTGAGAATTGTGGGCATTTTCATCCTTTCTCACACACAAAAATTTCTAGTAATTCCAATTGTCTAAGAGTTTCCCTTTTGAACAAGCTATATTCCTTATAGGGGCTGGGATTTAGCGCTGTGCTGCAGTCTCTGAGGTCCCGAGTTCAAGTCCCAGCACCACAAAAATGGGAGACGGACCTGGCAATCCACTCCCAAGGCAATCCCGAAACAGTCAGCCATTGAAAACCCTATGAGGGTTGCTATGAATTGGATACTGACTCGACAGCACCTAACAACAACAACAACAACAATATTCCTTATAAATCAAATCTACAGTCCTCTACTTTAATCAATGTCCAAGCAGAAAAGAATAAATGTATTCATAGAAACAGCAGTAGGGGATAGGGCAGGGAATCTGACAACTTACCTGACTTCCTAGATGAAGTTATGACTCAGCACAGACTGTGCTATAAAAGATCTCCCAATTTTAAGTAGAGCTGATAAACGAAAACCTGACTTTCCAATGATTTGGTCACCCTCTACCATACAAAAGTTGAACCAAAAAAAGTCTTTAAAAGTTTGCTAACTTAAGGAGTTAAATCAATATTCAATTTATCATATATCTGTTTGTATGCAACTTGACTAGACCAGCTCCTCTGAAAGATGTATATACCTGTGAACAAAATATGAATGAAGAAACCCACACTATTGATTCATATTAAAGAGAAAGAGAAAAAAAGTCTTGGCTTCTTGGAAAAACCCACCCACAAAGCCAGCCTTGTAAATAGTGGGATTTAAAGGGTGTTGTGCAATGTTCCCAGTCCCTAATTTATCAATTAAATTATCAATTGCATCACCATTCATTTCATCATCACTATTCATCATTAGCCCAGAATTCTCAAGATGTCTGCTCAGTAACCACATTCTTTAAGTCCTTGGTCTCCACATGCACAAAACCCTTTAGATTCTGATCAAATATTTCCCCTAAAATATATTCATCTACCAAAGCTACACTAAATTCTGCACTGTTTTTTGTTGAGGAGGGGGTCATCCCACCTGCCTTAAGCTAAAGACTTCACTATCGCTTAGCAACTTAGCAGGGAACTGAGGGTAAGTTGAGAGCAAGCATAGAACAGAAAGCAGACCCTAAATTCATGGCAGCAAATGAGCAGAAAGCATCCAGAGGACCAATTCCTTCTGTGCAATGGTACAGACCATTGGTCCAGTTGGGAGAACCCGTCCTGAAGCTCTGAAGATGGTGGATCAGGAGGGGAGGGCAGCAAGAGTTGAGAATCACGTCAGAAAGGGACTTACACAACTTTGAAGTGGGTAGAGATCAACTCTGAAAATCCTTTATAACAAAATTCTGCTGTCTTGTTACAATTACTTAAATTATACATTCTCAGACAGTGAATATCTAAGATGTGGCCAGAGCTATTTAGAAGCACTTTGGAGCATGTGAGCATAATTTCATACTACATTATGAAAAATTCTTATGAAATTACATGATTCATCTTTCTGAACCCCAAGCAGTCCCTCCTAAACAGAGAAAATACTCTGAAATGTATCATAAGCCCTGATTATGTTAACTTTGGCTTACTTTTAACAAAGCTTTCAGAAATTAAAAGTATGCTTTCAGACCACATTAATTGGCTGAAGTAGACAGTTCCCAATTTAAACAAGAGAAGTTTTGTCATTAAATGGCTGACTTGGTTAAGCACATCATTCTTTTCATCACTTTCTTTTTAACCCAACATTTTTCTGTCTTAAAGTTATTATGTCTCCTAAATTTTCCTCCAGTTTTTCTCTCTAGTGACTCCACTTAAGCAATGTTAAATCACAAAACTTCTTCCTTGAAAAAATAAACTTCTTCAGTAGCCATCAGGCTATTGGAAAGTTCATCAAATTATAGACTTCAGCTCTATTTTAAGGCAAAATTATTTATTCCTGCTGTAAGCTCAGATCAGGCTGCAGAATTCACTTGGGAAATCCAGAAACCCTTCTTAAGGAAATTAATGCAGTCTTTTTCTGGCAAAAGATTCATGATATATGGAGTGAGGACCTGACCACCCAAGATGGACCACTTAAAACAAAGGTGTCTTGTGCATTCATTCAGGAATATTCTAAAGGAACTGGGACTCCCCCGAGGATTGTCATCCTACCTGGCTGCATGCTTCTGATAGGAGGTGCATGCAGCAGGCGTCTGCTAGTGGCCACTGGCAGGACAGACAGAGTGAGGAATGCTCCCCCAGTTGCCCCAAGCACTGCAGTCCCCCTGTGGCAGAGAGGAGGCTCCCCCTCTGTGTCACAGTCTGGCAGATAGATCCCTGGATAGCAACCATGTCACGGAGTCCCAATTTATCACAAAGCATAATGGCATAGTTTTTAATTACAGCTCTCTATCTGCCTGGTTCAGAGATGCTTCCAGGGGCTAAGCAGTGTTTCAAGCCTCCTAACAGCCCACGATCAAACATGCAATCAGGACATACTGATAATTACTGGTGACTGGAATGCAAAAGTTGGAAACAAAGAAGAAGGCTCAATAGTTGGAAAATATGGCCTTGGTGACAGAAATAATGCTGGAGATCTCATGACAGAATTTAGTCAGACCAATGACCTTTGCATAGCACATACATTTTCACCAACATAAATGGCAACTATACACGCGGACTTCACCAGATGAAACATACGGGAACCAAATTGATTACATTTGTGGAAAGAAACAATGGAAAAGCTCCATATCAAATGTCAGAACAAGACAAGGTGCTGATTGTGGATCAGACCATCAACTTCTCATATGCAAGTTCAAACTGAAAGTGAAGAAAATTAAAACAAGTGTATAAGAGCCAAGGTATGACCTTGAGTATATCCCACCTGAGTGCAGAGACCACCTCAAGAACAGATTTAATGCATTAGACACAATAATAGAGGACCAGACAAGTTGTGGCAGGACATCAAAGATATCATTCATGAAGAAAACAAAAGGTTATTAAAAAGACAAGAAAAAAAGAAAAGACCAAATTACATGTCAAAGGAGACTCTGGAACTTGCCCTTGAATGTCAAGCAGCTAAGGTAAAAGGAAGATATGATGAAGGTAAGGAACTAAAAAGAAGATTTCAAAAGGCAGCTCGAGAAGACAAAACCAAATATTATAATAACATGTGCAAAGAGCGGGAGACAGAAAACCAAAAGGGAAGAACACACTCTGTGTTTCTCAAGCTTTAGGAAGTGAAGAAAAAATTCTAACCTCAGTGGCAATAGTGAAAGATTCTACAGGGATAATATTAAACGATGTAGGAAACATCAAAAGAAGATGGAAGGAATACACAGATTTGCTATACAAAAAAGAATTGGCAGATGACTAACCATTTCAAGAGGTTTCATATGAAGAGGAAGCAATGGTATTGAAGGATGAAGTGGAAGCTGCCTTGAGGGAACTGGTGAAACACAAGGCTCCAGGAATTGACAGAATATCAACAGAGATGTTTCAACAAACAGATGCAGCTCTGGAGGTACTAATATGTTTATGCCAAGAAAATTGGAAAACAGTTACCTGGCCAACTGACTGGAAGAGATCCATATTTGTGCCTATTCCCAAAACAGGGGATCCAACTGAATGTGGAAACTATCAAACAATATCATTAATACCACATGCAAGCAAAATTTTACAAAAGATCATTCAAAAGCCACTGCAGCAGTATACAGATAGGGAACTGCTGGAAAATCAAGCCAGATTCAGAAGAGGGCGAGGAACCAGGGACATAATTGCGGATGTCAGGTGGATATTAGCTGAAAGCAAAGAATATCAGAAAGATGTCTATCTATGTTTTAGTGACTACGCAAAGGCATTTGACTGTGTGGATCACAACAAATTATGGATAACACTTTAAAAAGTGGGTGCCAGAGCACCTAATTATACTCATGAGAAATCTGTACATGAACCAAAAGGCAGTTATTTGAATAGAACAGTGAAACACTGCCTGGTTTAAAGTTGAGAAAGGTGTGTGTCAGGGCTGTATACTTTCACCATATCTCTTCAATTTCTATGTTAAGCAAATAATCCAAGAAGAGGAATCCTTTATGAGGAAGAACGCAGCACCAGGATTGGAGGAAGATTCATTAACAACCTGCACAATGCACACAACACAACTCTGCTGAAGATAAAGAGGATTTAAAGCATTTGCTGATGAAGATCAAAGAACGTAGCCTTTAGTATGGATGGTGACTAAACATCAATAAAACAAAAATCCTTACAACTAGTTCAGTAAGCAACTGCATGATAAATGGAGAAAAGATTGAGGTTGTCCAAGATTTTGCTTTAGCCTGTTCTACAATCAACATCCATAGAAGCAGCAGTCAAGAAATCAAAAGACACATTGTTTTGGGAAAAGCTGTGGCAAAAGATCTATTTAGAGTATTGAAAAGCAAAAATGTCACATTGAAGACAAAGGTGTGCCTGACTCATGCCATGGTATTTTCAGTCACATCATACAGTTGTGAAAGTTGGACATTGAGCAAGGAAGACAAGAGAAGAATTGATGCTTTTGAATTATGGTGCTGGAGATGATTATTGAATATACCATAGACTGCCAAAAGAATGAACAGATCTGTTCTAGAAGAAGTGCAACCAGAGTGCTCCTTGGAAACAAGGATGGCTAGATTGCATTTTACATATTTTGGACATGTAGTAAGGAGGGACCAACTCCTGGAGAAGGACATCATGTTGGAAGAGTGGCAGGATAACTAAAACAAGAAAAACCCTCCACTAGATGGATTGACACAGTGTCTGCAATAATGGGCTTTAACATAAATAAGTTCATGTGCCTTGCACAGAATTGGGGAGTATTTTGTTCTTCTGAACATAGGGTCACTATTAGTCAGACTTGACTTGACAGCACCTAAGAACAACAACAACAGCCCAAAGCTGGATTCAACTTTCCCTCTTCCCTCTGACAGGAAGACTGTGGTATAAAAAGTCTTCCTCCCAAGGGGTATTTCTCACAAGATCACCTTACCCCTCTTCAAACTGACTGTCACTGGGTCATCCAATTACTGTTGATGGAGCTTAGCCCCAGCCTAGGTGACCATTTAAACCCTAGGAAAGGCTCCTAACATTCCCTTGAAGGTGATCAGACATCATCTTCAAAATAAAGTCATCTTGAAGGGAGAAATTAAAATCATAAAGAACATATCATAAAGAACAAAGAATTTGATTCAGGAGGCAGAAGATCACCCAGGGCAGACAAATACAGAAAAGCAAGGAGACCACAGAGACACCCACATCTCCATGTTCAATGCAGCACTTTTCACAGTAGCAAGTATATGGAATCAACCAAAGTGCCCATCAACAGAAGAATGGATAAAAACGATGGTACATATACACAATGGAATACTACTCAGCAATCAAGAAAAATGAAATAATGCCATTCACAGCAAAATGGATGGAATTGGAGAAAATTATTTTAAGTGAATGAACACAAGCTGAGAAAAAGAAATACTATATGTTCTCACTCATATGTGGGAGCTGAATCAAAATTATAAGAAGGAAAAAATCCTATGCAAAGGTCAGATCATAATAAAAAAAGCTAAGAATGGTATTATTATAGATGGTCTAGAAAATTCATGTGGTTCTGACAACATAAAAGGAAAGTTCACTACAGAAAAAGTTTCTATCTTAAACAGAACTGGAACCCAAGGATATATAGAAAAATATTACCATAAAAAGACAAGTAAATGGAATAGAAGTCTTTGGTGGGGGGGGTGGGTCAGGGGGAGGAAATGCACAAGAGCGTAAGGGAGAACTTATATGTATAATGTACAACAAAATGCATATATGGAAATGTCACAATGAAAAGCATGTCAGAATGAATCACATTAAGGTGTACATTAAAAATTCCCAATAAAAAAGAACCATAGCAAACATATATATAGTGTTTATCATAAAGAAGACACTATTCTAATACTATGTAGATGGATAAATAGATAAGTGCACACATGTATATATTCTAATCCTTGCACAGCTAGGTAACCAATAGGCCTGGTTTGCCTACAATACCAGAATTTCACTGTTAAAACTAAGACTACAAAGAAAGAAAGAAAGAAAGAAAGAAAGAAAGAAAGAAAGAAAGAGAGGGAGGGAGGGAGGGAGGGAGAAAAGCAAGGAGAGCAGAAAAGGAAAAACATAGGAAGTAAACACAGAGCAGTGGGTTCATGCTAGGAGAGGGTTTCCCCATAGACCAGGACCCAGGCTCCACTCCAAAGCACTTTGCGTGAAGGGTGCCTAAATGTGATGTGACCTGCTTGTGACTGTAATCCAGAAAAGCCAGGGGAGGAATAATGACAGAATAAAGAAAATTCATTACACTACTTACCCTCCTCAGACTCAAAGCCCTGGCTGTTTGATTTTGCTGATCATAACAGGCTGTTGTGTGGCATTGAGGATGGGTGTAGCTTGCCAGCATTTGGATGTTTCTGTGGCTTTAATTATTCTCCGGTAATAACTTCTCCCTACTTCTATGAAGAACAGATGATCAACAATACCAGCCCAGGGTCCTATATCACTGCAGGAGAGACATATAGCTTTTTCCAAACATGTTTATGAATGTCATGTCCACATTTTGATGTTCTCACTGTAAAGCTTTAATATCAGTAATAACAGTCTTTCCATTACAAATATTTAAATAAATGCTTTCCATGTGAAGCAGGAGTAATTATTATCAATATTTGGGTGAACCAGGATCCCGGTGACAGCTCCAACAGCTGCGTTCAGCTCTGGCTCTGACACAAAAACCCAGAAAGCTCCCCAGTGAGAAACAAGGCAGGGTTTGATGAATTCCGCTCAGCTCTTCAGTTGCGGATTATTAAAAGATGAATTATAAAATTGGCACAATAATGGCCATGCACATTCTTTCTGGCCATCATCATCCCCAGGCTATGATAGTCACAGAGGAATCTTCAAATCAGAGAACAATTCAGGTCTAACTCAAACAGACAGTATTTGTAAAGCTGCCAAGTATCATTACCACACACTTCCCTGAGCGATGGTTCGATTACTTACCACAGACAGCCACATGCAATTGCTGACGGGACAAAGAGAACTAGGGATAACTTAAGAGTCTAAGCCTTGCCCTAATTGGGTCCATGGAACAGGATTCAAGGAGATGGTAGTGGGCAGGCAGTGTGTTCAGACTTAACCAGGGACCAAGGACCAAGGGCAGAACTCCCAATGTTTTTCTAGCCAGATAAAGGGTTTGAGCTATATAATTTTATGGACTCTAGGTGGTATCTAGAAAAATATGCTGAATTTTTCAGGATGCTGAGTATTTCCAGGATAACACACTATGTATCTATTCCCTTTCAGACTACCTGGCTGCCTGTATTAACGAAGGTTCTCCAGAGAAACAGAACTAATTACATACACACACACACACACACACACACACACACACACACGCACACACACACATGAAGAAAGAGAGAGACCTGCATATTTTAAGGAATTCACTTATGTGCTGGTGGAGTCAGGAAAGCTTGAAATAAGTAGGGAAAGTTGGGAGGCTGGCAATTCAGTAGGAGTTGGTAGTTGAAATCTGTAGGACAGGCCAGCATGCAGGATACTCAAGCAGAGTTTCTGCAGGATTACAGTCTTGAACCAAAATTAACTTGGGGGAAACCTCAGTCTTTGCCCTTTACATCATCAATTGATTAGATGAGACCCACATTGTGCAGGACAATCTACTTTACTTAAGTTCTACTGATTGTGAATATCAATCACATCTAAAAAAAAAAAAAAAAAAAAAGAAATACCACCACAAAAGATCTAGACTGGTGTTTGACCAAACCAGAAGGCATACTATCACCTAACCAAGTTGATAAATAGAATTGACCATCTCTTTACCATTGTTCTAAACGTAACACCTGAAGGTCTTCTTGTTGTTGTTAGGTGCCATTGAGTTGTGTCTGATCATAGCAACACTCATAGGGTTTTTGATGGCTGATTATTTCAAAATTGTTTCAGGAGTGGACTGCCATATCCTTCTCCCATGTTGCAGTGCTGGAGATCAAACCCAGGTCCTCAGAAAGGGTGGAGCAGCACTTTACCAACTGAGCTAAGCCCCAGCCAAACACGTAAAGGTAGGAGACATATATTATGAGAGTCCATCGCATTCCACATTCTAGCTGAGGACAGCTGATATATCCTGCCTCACATTAGAACACTACACATATTATCTTCTAGGGCATGAAGATAGCAGGTGTTCTTCAGAGTGATCCAGGAAGGATGTATGTATGCAGGAATTCTGTGCACAGGCTCCCATCACCCACCCATTGGGGTTGACCTTCCTCTCGTACACTTGGAAGCAAGAGAGCTTGCTTGTTCATCCATCACTTGATCCTCTCATTGGTGTCAAGATTACTTTAGACCTCTGTTTGTTTTGCAACTTAGGAACCCCTGAAAGCATGGTTCCCCCAGACATGAAGCTACCCTTACCATCCGAGCATGCACAAAGAGAGCCAGAGGAGGAGAACTCTACAGCACCACTTCACTTTGATCCTTACTCAACATACCAAGGCATGTGGATACAACAGAGTTTGCTGAAGGTTTGGAGCTAACTAAAGGATACTTCAACATAGGAATGAAAGTAATACTGAACATGATTGTTTAGTGGCCACAGCAATTTACTAATCTTAAGGATTTTCCTTAGGATACAGCTCAATTCCAAATCCCAGTTCCCTGTCTCAAAGTCTATCTTTTTTCTTAACCCTTAAAGGGTATATGAGTTACTTTTTTATAGCTGTGACCTAAAATACCTGAGAAAGCAACTTAAAGAAGGAAGGATTTACTTTGGCTTAAGATTTCAGAGGGTTCAGTCCATAATCTCTCAGCCCCATGCACTTGGGCAGATCATGACGGCAGGAATGTGTGGCAGAGGAAGCTATTCACATTATGTTGGACAGGAAGCAGAGGGTGAGGACAGGACTGGAGACCAGGTATTACCTTCAGAGGCATATCTTCAAGGGCCTACTTGCTCCAACTAGAACTCACCTCCTAAAGTTTCTAGAATATCCCAAAATAGGGCCACCAGCTGGCCATCAAGGCTTCAACACATAAGCCTGTAGGGGACATTTCATATTCAACACATAAGAAACAGAGGGAGGGAGGGAGGGAGGGGAAGAGAGAGAGAGAGAGAGAGAGAGAGAATGAGAGAGTGAGCACTAGCAAGCACAAGCATGAGAGAGCATGCACTACTTCAATCCTCACAGAGAATTTCCACTCCTTTCTAAGACCAATGCTCTACTCTACCAGGGAGATCTGTGGGCTTCCCCAGCCCTCAATAATACCTTTCCAGCCCTGGATTATTCATCGAGGATGTGCTCAGTTCTCCAAGCTGGTATGGCTCAGTAATCCAGGCTGTACTTGGTATTTCAAATACAATTCCCATGAAGATGTCCCTATAGTGTGATCTGAAGGTAATATGCCTCCCCAATTCTTCCCTTAGATAACTTCTGAGAAATCATGTACACATGGTACAGGCATGCATATGTCAAGAACAAAAGTAGTGTACTCCAAATCTGTAGTAAGAAAGAAAATATGTTTTCTTCCAACAATTAAAATATCTGCCCAGATTTTCTCTGCCCACAACAGACAGAGCATTTTATGTTATGGTGCACAATGATTTTAGTTTCCCTTTTCATCTTCTACCTATTCCTGATGGCCCCTGGGAACCTGATGAGGCCCAGGTGATGACACACATCACAGGCCTTTCCTAAGCTCAGTCCCTTCCTCTGAGACAGTCCTCTAAGACAGTCCTTCCCACTCATGATCATGGGACACGTTAAATATATGGTATGACAAATTCATACAATGTGATAGGATAAAGGACCTGGAAAGTTTATGGCAAGATGCTACCCCAGGCCAATCTGACTTCCCAAAGCATTGAGAGAAAACCCTATCTCAGCACATACATAACCTATATGTGGCACTTCAGGGAACCTCAGTATACTTGCTGGAAAGCTCTGTCCCGGCTGCAAAGGACCAACCCAGGTACACACAAAGGTATGTCTCCCTTGAATCAAATCAAATGTTTGGGTGGAGAGAACTTTCCTCTCCCAACATAACTGACAAGTGCAAAGAGAACAATATAAAGATAGATCTTCCCACCATCAACAGTGAAGCCCCAAAGGCTGGGCTGAGAAGTTAGGCTGCAGTTTTAATAGATGCATCTGTAATAAGTGGACTTCAAAATTCAAAGAGAATTTCCTTCTGACCTCAATTGCAGCTATTCCCAATTTGAGAAGCTGTGGTCTGAAAAAGTTAACTAGAGAGAATGACTACACTTTTGTAGAGAAAAAAAATTATTATAACCTAGAAAATCTCTCCTTTTTTCACCTAAAAAGAGAAAGAACAAGGCATCTGAGTCACAACCTTCTTGATAAACCATAAAAATTCTATTACATAGGTAGCTTTGCACCCAAATCCTAGGTGGTTGTTGTCACTAAAGAATAAGAATCATATCTTTATTATTCTCTATTTTATCCTGGTATCTAGCAGAATGTTTGGCAAATAGTAAATGCTCAAAAAATAGTTTTCAAAACAATATGCCCCACAGATTGAAGGTGTGGATAACTTGTAGTGTATTCGCACAAAATTTAGGGAAATGAAATTCATCCTACCTGTCAATTACAGTTTAAGGAGATTACCTAGCAGGAGGCAACTTCCTTGAAATAAGATTCCAAACAGAAATCCATCTGTGAACTAATGATATGGATATTAAGAAATAAGAAGTCTCTAACAAAATCACTAAGGCCAACCTCCTACCTGTGTAGAGAAGCAGTTGCTGTGTCATTATCTGCTTATACTGCTGGGTAAGAGTCCTTCACCCCTTCCATTCTCCACCTTCAGAATCTGTTGAGAGAGCAGATATTCCCACCATGAAGCAAACAGATCCTCATGCTGTTTATACTATAAGACATCATGCTGGTCAAATTCTTCTCCTAGCATTCAAAGTGTTTTGAGAAATATTCACTAGTCTCTTGATGCAAGTTAATAGTTTATACAAATGTTATTGTTGTTAAGTGGCATCAGGTTGGTTTAACTCGTAGTGATCCTATGTACAACAGAATGCAACACTTTCCGACACCGTGGCACCCCTGGTACAATGTCAGTGTTTCTCTGCTATTCATAGGGTTTTCAACAGTGGATTGTTTCGGGAGTGGATTGCCAGGTCCTTCTCCCTAGCCTACAGCACCTGGTATTCTCAGGTAGTCTCCCATCCAAGGACTAACCAGGCCGACCCTGCTTAGCTTCTGAGATCAGGTGGGATTGGAGGCTAGGGAGCTAGGGCTGCAGAAATTTATGCAGATAGTTGAGTTAAATACAGTACAGTTACAAGCTCAGTTTTTGGACTAATAGTTCCTCTTTTATTCTTAATAATTAAACCAGAATTGACCGGAAGCTTACATCTTTAATATCTACAATAGAAGCTGTTTAAGAAATACATGTATAAATAAGTATAGGAATTATATTAAGATTATAGCAAAACATGTTAATTCTGCTTATGAGAACTTTTAAAATACTTTTAGAGTGATTATTTGCACATAAAAGGGTTTGTTGTTGTTGTTAGGTGCCGTGGAGTCGGGTCGAACTCATAGCCATCCACATAGGGTTTTCAATGGCTGACTGTTTCTGGATTGCCTTGTGAGTGGATTGCCACATCCTTCTCACATTTTTGTGGTGCTGGGAATCAAACCTGGGATCTCAGAGACTGCAGAGTGGTGCTCTACCAACTGAGCTAAATCCCAGCCCATAAAAGGTTTGGACTTTTAAAAAATGAGTCATACTTATTAGAGCATACCTCATTGGATTTCTCTATCAATGCTTTGTTGTATTCTTTCAATGCTGTTTTCCTTTAATGATGTACTAAAAAATGCCGACATTGAATTATTTTTTAAATTTTCTATGCTATTTCACTTTTATAGTAGGTTAAAGTTACCTAATTTTTTTATTATTATTATTTTTATTTTTTTGAGGTACTGGGGTTTTGAACTCAGGGCCTCACGCCTGCATGCTCTGCAAGTGCTGGACCACTGAGCTTCACACTCAGCCCATTTTTTTACTTTTTGAGACATGGTCTCGCTAAATTACGCAGACTGCCTCTGGTCTTGAACTTGCAATCCTCCCGCCTCCGCCTCCTGAGCCACTGGGATGACAGACGTGAGCCACCGTGCCCAGCAAGTTGTCTAATTTTTTTTCAGTACTAGGGAGTTGAACCTAGGACCTCATGCTTGTTTGCAATCAACCACTGAGCTGTATAGCCCCAGCCCATTTTTTACTTTGTGTTTTAAGACAGTATCTCACTAAATTATACAGGCTGCCTCTGGCCTTGAACTTGTGATCCTCCTACCTCTGCCTCCCAAGTTGCTGAGATTAAAGGCACACGCCCCATTCCTAGCTAAGGTCATCTAAATCAATAAGGCATTATTCTATGATGATACTGAGTAAAAAGAGCTTATGAACACAAATGGTACTTTAAAATAAAAAATCTGATATAAAAAAATAGAATGTTCCACTAAAACATACAACCCCTTTACTTATTTTTGTCCTTTCTGCTCAAACATGATTGTGGTAGAAATAATTGACTGAGTGACATAAAGGAGAGAAGGTGAAATAAAGGACGCATTTGTTTATTCTCATTATCTGTATTTGGATGTTTGTCTACTTTATCAGCTATTCACTTTGTAGGATTTTGTCTCTATCAGTAGAGACAGTTGCATTTCTACCATGGTCTTAGATTCCCTAGAAACTATTTTCTATACTGTTATCTGACATTTATTTTACACACACAGACTGTCCTTGACTTACAGTGGTTTAAGATTTTTTGACCTTGTGATGGTGAAAAGCAACACATTCTGTAGCAACCTACTTCAAATTTTTAATTTTGTTCTTTTCCAGGATTAGAGGAGCCACAGCTTGCTGTCAGCTATGCCACCGTGAGGGGAAATAAACAAAACACTGTTGTGTGCTGGGTTACTGAATACCATGTCTGGTAGCTTAGGTAGATACGAGGCATTTTTGACTGATGGTATTTTCAACATACAATGGGTTTATCAGGCTACACCCTGCAGTAAGCAAAGAAGCATCTGTACCTATGACACATCTTCCTTGCACAAACTCACACTGCTTCCAAAAACGTTTTCTTTCTCTATGACTTATGTTAAGGACACTTGATTTGCTATCTCCAGAGTCAGTCATTTCTAGATTTATTCATTCAGGAAGTATGTACTGTATGACCTCTTATATGTCAAGTACTAAAGTATAGAAAATAAGGCAGCCCTCAGCCTAAGGAACTTAAAAGGAAACAGACCTGCAATGAGTCAAGTTAGTACTACTTTATGAGGGATACAATAGAGGTGGGTCCAAAGAAGGACCATCCAACTCTGGCTGGGCGCAGAAGAAGGCCATGTAAACAAAACAAGAGCTCATCTCGTTTTCTGAAAGATGAAGTAATACTGGCGAAAGGGAAGAGGAGAGAAAGGCATTCTGACAACCGAGAAGGCCATGCAGAGCATGGTGAAGGAAAAACAGTGGACAAAGATGATCAGTAGGTCAACAGCTTCAGAAAATGATGCCATGGGGAATGGGTTAAGGTTGGAAAGGTAAATTAAAAACAAATTATAGAGGATCTTTTACATTCAGGATAATTTTGATCTCTGTCATTCAGGCAAGTGATTTTAATCCACTTTTAATCAAAGAAAGCCTCAATAAGTAGAAGAAAATCATGCCCTCTCTCCCGAGGAAACATTTCATGTAGAATGTCTTCCTCAGCCACATTCTTGGACCTTCTACCTCTCCACTATCCAAATATATTGCCCTTTGCTATTTCACAATCCTTGCATGACCAGACACCTGGGTCCAAATATCAGTATCCCCATTCAGACCTTAAAACAGAGAATTCATTCTGAGCTGGAGATCCCAAGAGATTAGTTTTGTGACTCAGATTCTGCTTTTCCTCTTTTCTCCAGTCTTGAATTTCCCAACACAACATGCTTTGAGATTTCTCTATTCTCTCCTGCTGCTGTACCATGGAGAAGCCTTCAGATATTGCAAGACCTCTTTTAAACTTGCCCTACCTTTTTAATTTTCAACTTTGGTTAGTAACAACCACGAACACCAATATCGGTGGTGCTTTATAGTTTACAAGTGGATCATTCTCATCTAGCAAAATGTAAGCTACTCACATAATAGCATAAGTTATGTAGAGCCCCTCCTTTCCAGTGCCATCTGCAATTAGCTTCTTCATGTAATGATCTGCATGCAAAAGATAGCTATCATTTTAACCCTTCTCAGAGCTTGTTTTTCTGGTTTTTTGTAATTCTCATTGCCTTACTCTGGCTCTTCTGCAGGTTTTCCAAAATCATTTAATGAGGAATATAAAGATCCAGAGGTGATCACCACTAAAGATAATGAATACATTAATCATCAGTTCCTGCAAGTCAATATACTACACATATATCTCACATCTCACTCACCTTCCTAGGACCAAAAATCAGTTGCTCTCTCTCTCTCTCTCTCTCTTTTTTTTTTTTTTTTTTTTTCCCTAGCACTGAGAGACTGAACCCAGGTCATTGCTCATGTTAGGTGAATGCTCTACCACTGAGCTTCACCCTTAGCCTCTTATTTTTGTTTTGATTTGCTTTGTTTGAGGCAGGGTCTCACTAAGTTATGCAGGCTGCCTCTGGCCTTGAACTTACAGTTCTCCTGCCTCAGCCTTCCTCCCAAGTCACTGAGATTACAGATGTACACCATGGTACATGGCTTGGTTGCTGATTTAAATATAACTTATGGCCCATGCTATTTTTTTGCAATCATTGCATCACGATAAAAAAATACTAAATAAATAACTGTGTTCCCCTGCAGGACAACAAAGCCTCAGCATTTATGTGTAAGTCAAAATGTAGCCATGCTCCTTGGCCAGTCCTCCTTCTCAGGCTTGTTTCAAATATCTCTAGGAAATCTCTAAAAAAATTCACTAGCTAAAGTGCTAAAGACAGATAAGGCAGACTCATTCTTGGAATATGTGTGGCTATCTGTCAAAATAAATCACTACCCCTTCAGGGTGAGAACTAGCCACCAAGAGACAGGGTGGTCTCTGCAAGTGACCTTCTCTATTTCTGGCAGATGGACACATGCTGACGCAGCATGGATCTGCCATAGAGGTGGGGGTCCTTGCTATTGACCCATGTACAGTTTCCATCTCTGCCACCATGACTGTTCAATGTCCATGCCTTAGTTCTTAGCTCTTAAGAACTAATACTCTCAGTGCTAAGCTTGAGAAACTCAGGACTAGAGTAATACATTTAACCTCGCAGTTTTCACAATCACTTAGGAGGTCCAGATAGGACCATGTTCTTTTTTCAGAACATGAAGTAGTTCCTTTAGTGGTCTCAAACAGAAGCAAAGAAAGAAAGAGAAAGCTGCACAATGGGAAAAAAAATTACTTGGCAAATGGGAACCCCATCTCAAATGTGAATTCTAAATAATACTCTTCCAGAAAGCTCAATGGAAAAGAGTGGTAACAAAAACAAAATCATTTTGCTCCTTTGCACAAATTTCAACCAAAATTACAGATGCCAGGCATCATTTTGGACCAGTCATTAGTCAGTTGATCCTGTTTACACATTCTTTCTGGAAGCTAGTTTTGCTTTGCGCAGCTATCCCTGGCTCATGACCAAGAGAGCCCTGAACATTTCATTCTGTGAACTGCTCATTGACTTGAGGGCAAGGCAAACTAGAGAGGCAAATCAAGCAGCCTGAAGAACAGAAGCTTTGATGCTGCACAGAAAAGGCTCTGGCTTTTTTATCCAGGTAACTCTGTACATAACTGTACCCTATATTGCTTGCTAGAGAATTTTAGAAGGGTGAGTTACTGCTGAGAAAAACCAGTCTATGTGTATTTTTGGTATTCTTATCAGTGTAAGAGACTGTGTCTAAAGTTTAATGAAGGATTGACAAATAAAAATGCCTTGTTGGAGGAAGGAGGATGTAGAAGTCACTTTTCTCCAATAGGTCAATTTTAGGGGTAATTCTGAGATCACAGTAAAATGAAATCACAGAGAAATAGAAACCACTATAATGATTTTCTACTACTTAAGTTTCTCATGGAATCATTTTTAGAAATGAAAAATAGATCCCTTCCTACACTTTTCCAGGAGAAAAGAGTGACTATTATGAAGATTGTATGTTCAATAAGAATGTGAGTAGAATTGAAGTTTTTTCCAATTGTGACCCTGAGCTGGGTCCAGAATGCAATGGAAAATTTGCATTTATTTACAGAGATGAAAGTGAACAATGACCCACATGGAAAATAAGGAGAGAGAAGTTCCATGGATGGTTAGAGATATGGTCTATTTCATCATGACTAGAGAGTTGTGATTTCTATCTTCTCCCCTAAAATAGAAAAAAACAGGTTTTCAACAAGGCTTACTATAGAATTTTAATTATTTCACTTTTAAGATCTAAGAATGAAATTGTGTTCTGATGAAAAAAAAGATTCCTATTTTTTTAATTTTTAAAACTGTTCATCATATTTGAAATAAAAGCATTCATCTTCACTAGTTTTAGTACAACTCTATAAATGTCAGAAATTTATACTCTATCTGAAAATTTATACGCCATAAATTAGTCTTTGGTTCCCTTAAGCAGCACATTTTCTATAACTAACTCCACCCTTCCACAGAGGCATATAAATTAACAAAGCCCAAAGTCATCCTCCCAGAACATGTCTCCTCAAGGAATTCTACTAGAGCTATTTATATAACTTAAACTACTTTGTAGTATTATATGAAATTTCAGATTCCTATGATTCACTTCTACCCTAGAAGTATCAGAGTGATTTTCACAAATACAAATATGTGAGTACAGTTTAAATGAGCCCTCACTTAGCAAGAAATTTTGAAGATCTGCTTCTTAGACAAAAGATACAAATGACAAATATTTTTTAGATTCTGGCATCAAATTTCTGGTCTACTAGTGTTTATAAGGGCTGGGATTTGGCTCAGTTGGTAGAGCGCTGCACTGCAGTCTCTGAGGTCCTGAGTTCAATTCCCAGCACTGCAAAAATGGGAGAAGGGCCTGGCAATCCACTCCCAAGGCAAACCCGAAACAGCTGTGGAAAGCCCTATGAGGGTCGCTATGAGTTGGATACCGACTCCACAGCACCTAACAACAACTAACAACAAAGTGCTTATAAAAGGCATAAGTAGGAATATTTTGAAAAAAGATACTCATAAATCTCCCATGTATTATTTGTTTATAACTATACAAAATCAGTAACTAGAACTTTCAATAAGCTACCTTTCTTTTCATGAAAAGTAGAAGAAAAAAACAAAACTAAACATTTAGTTATTAATAACCTAGGTAATGGACTAAACACTAGAAATTTTAGCAAGCTTCAACTATTTCCTTGTTTGACTTCATGTAAAACTAAGCTTTTTTGGATAATGCAGGAAAAAATTATGGCAATATGAATGGTCAAGAAAAATCCATCATAGTTTTCTAACAGGTAGTTTTTTCAGTAATGTTCTCTAGGATACAACAAAGTTACATAAGCTATGTGTGGCACAAAAGTCAGGGAAATGTACAACTTGCTCAGAGAATATCTCAGCTTCCTCAATTCTCATGTCACTTTCTGAAGACTTTATTTACACCCCACATAATGTGACATTGATCTACATTAATTCCCACTAGACTCTGAGCTTTGATGACAGCAAGCCTCAGTCATCATTATTTTCCTAGGACCTAGCTCTTAGGTATTCAACTGTTTACTCAGTAAATGAGAACTATGCAATTCACTTCCTTTGTTACTTAAGCCAAACAAGGACTATAGCTGAAAAACTTATAAATAAATTAAATACACTTTTCTTGTCTCATTACAAGGTAAATAAGATCAATCCCATAAAAATATCTAGACAGCCCTTTACAACCAGGACTCTTCAAGAGAATGAAGTGACATAAATTATCTGAATAACTTTTCTCAATTCTCTCAGGGATGGTACATTCTAGATGCATAGATGAGAAGCTAATTCATTACATACAATAGATGCCTTAGAGTTTTAGGATTTCATTTTCTCACATTGTGGCTAAAAAAGACTGATATTGATGTTAGCATACAAATTTAGGCTAGAAATATGAAAAATGTTTAAATCACTTTTCAGTCTATGTCTTGGTCCATTTTTTGCAGCTGTAACAGAATACCACAAACTCTGTAAATTATGAACAATAGTTCATTCGCCTCATGGTTGTGGTGGCTGGGAAGTCCGAGATTATGGGACTGCATCTGGTGAGGGCCTTCTTGCCACATCAAAATATGGCAGAAGAGCAAGTAAGCATGCATATGATAGAAAGCCAGAGGGCAAGAGGAGGCTGAATTTTTAACAAATTCACTCTCATGATTGCTAATCCATTCCTGTGATGACAACATTAATACATTCATGATGGTAATACTTTCATGACTTAATCACTTCTTAAGGGTCCCACCTTTTAACATCTCAATGACAATTAAACTTCAACATTAATTTTGGAGAGGACATTCAAACTATAACAGTCTAACCTTGGGAAGGATAATATCACATGTCTATTATGCCAATCTGTTAATGAACTGGTTAAATATTTAATGATAAGTCTAGTGTCCAAACCCCAGGTATCTTAGAAAGCAGAATCTGAGAAAAGGACTTCAGATTCTCATGCTTTATTGGGAAGATGTCAGCTCAAAGAACCAGTAAGAGAAACAATAAAAGAAAATGAGTCAAGGAACAATGTACTGATATATGATACATTTTGCTACCCCACCCCCAAACACATACAACCCAGGAACAGACCCAGCAGGTCACTCTGCAGGCACATTCACATGGCACAGGGAACTTTTCAAGAAGTGCTGCACAGAGGAACTGCAATTCAGTTGAATGGGAACTGTTCAGCACTCTCTTATCTTCCATTTCCCATTGGTCAAAGCCCACCCCATGGAAGCTAACACTCCCTCAGTTCTTAGTTAACATCATTCAGTGCTTCAAGAGTCCCTCAAAACTTCATATCGAATACCTGCAGAGCTGTGCTTACATCTAAGTCCAAAAGTGAAGGAAGAGACATCCAGGTGAGGGTGAGGCACCAACCAAAATGGAAAGAAAGCAGCAATCACAGAAATCTAAGAAGCCACAAAAAGTATTTGTCTCAATGAAGTTAATTAAACCTTATTCAGGGTAAAGGACTTAGAATCCACTTTCTCATTGAAAATCAGGGGTTGCTGAGGCATTTTCAAAGGGAGAATACATTACAATAAGGAAAAATCCTACCAAGACTCCTTGCCTTGCTTTACATCTTCTAGGGTGATGGCTCTGATCGAAGACACACACTCTCTTTTTACATTGTCTTGGAAAGCCCTAGACTGTAGTACAAGCTACTATTTTTTCATGTCTCCAAAAAGCTAAATTGCCATTTCTAGGTACAGACAGGAGAATATTTCAATGGATTATTTAGCTTGGTTGGTTTTCATCAAATCTGACCCAGTTTACTATTTGCATATTGTTATGGTTTGGACCAAATTGTCTGCCAAAGGTCATGTTGTTTGGTTCCCAGATGGTGGTGCTGTCCTGGGAGGTGTGGGAACTTTTGGAGGTAGGCCTTTGGTGGAAGTAACTTGTGAGGGTGAGTTTTTGGAGGTTTTTACCCTGGACACACAGCTCTGGTCTCTCTGTGTTCCTGGTCTCCCATACCATGAGATCATTAACCACAGCCCATTTCTGCCACCACCATGTCTACCCTGCTGCCATTACAGACTGATTCTCAGTGAGCTACCAATAAACCTCTTCTCCCATAAGCTTGTTTGGGTTGGTTTCTCTGTTACAGAGACAACAGCTGTCTAATACATACATCTACTAAGGTAATTAGTGTTAAGATCTGGCATTGTCATCCTTTCACCTTTTCTGTTGGCTAGTTTATCTACTCTTGTTAATTAAGTACTTCAACTAACTCCAAATTAGCTAAGGCAGATAAGGGTTAGTATGACCTGTCTCTTAAAATGAATAGATGACCATGACTCTTAAATTATCTTCTGTAATCTGTTCTTCTATAATAAACCAAACATCTAAGGACTAGGAGCTGCAGAAGTGTCTAGGAACATTCACTTTTCTGACAGCATCAGCTACATTTTTTCGCATAGTTCCGAGCTTTGGTCCACTCTTGAAATCATTGTCTATATCATCCATCATTCCCTTGCTAATACTACCACTCATCTGAAAGGTTAAATAGACCCATCTGCCCCAGTCAGATCTTCCACCCAGATCCATTTATACCCGATGAAATATTGGTTGTTGTTGTTGTTGTTAGGTGCCGTAGAGTCGAGTCCGACCCTATGTACAGCAAATCAAAACACTTGCCGATTCTGTGCCAGGCAAACCATCTTATTTATGTTTAAGCCCATTGTTGCAGACACTGTGTCAATCCATCTGGTGGAGGGTTTTCCTCTTTTGCGTTGATCTGCCACTCTCACAAATATGATGTCCTTCTCCAGGGATTGTTCTCTCCTGACTACATGTCTGAAATATATAAGACGCAGTTTGGCCATTTTTGCTTCCAAGGAGCACTCTGGTTGTACTTCTTCTAGAACAGATTTGTTGGTTCTTTTGGCAGCCCATGGTATATTCAATAGACGTCTCCAGCACCACAATTCAAAAGCATCAATTCTTTTTCTGTCTCTCTTGTTCAATGTCCAGCTTTCACAACCATATGATGCCACTAAAATACCATGGCATGAGTCAGACGCACCTTTGTCTTCAATGTGACATCTTTGCTTTTCAATACTCTAAAGAGATCTTTTGCCACAGCTTTTCCTTGCTGAAAATGAAGAGGATTTAAAACATTTACTGATGAAGATCAAATATCATAGCCTTCAATATGGGTTACAACTAAACATCAACAAAACAAAAATCCTTACGACTGGGTCAGCACGCAACTTCACAATGAATGGAGAAAAGATTGAGGTTGTCCAAGATTTTGCTTTGCTTGGCTCTATAATCAACACCCATGGAAGCAGCAGTCAAGAAATCAAAAGACGCATTGCTCTAGGAAATATTGGTAGAGATCAACAAGTATGCAGAATTACTCTGAGGGTTACAAGTATTTGAGACTTACCAGCCAGTCTCTTTAATCTCCTGTTATAATGTTAACAATCCCTAGAGCAATTATCTACCTTGGAAAATGTAGATTAAGAAAATACTTAAGTATTTCAAATCCACTAAGCAAGAAAATCCAAGAACATCTAGTGTTTTCTAGTTAAAGCTAAACAAAGTAGAGTGGTGCCACAAAAATAAGGTCTCAGAGAAGAAAGAACTTGCTGAATCCTTTGTGGAAAGGACTAACTCCTTCCCTGAGTTCTTGTTCAATGAGGGTTTCTTCACTCCCACCTCCAACCCTGCTTGAGCTGCTTTTGATCCATTAGCCTTCATCTGCTTGAAGGGCTCATGACATCATTTGTGCATGCTCACAGCGCTGAAGGTTTCTTTTTGTAGAATACTCAGCCATGTCAAGTCATTTATCAAAAGCAGCTGCCCTCCATCTACACTCTGATTTAGTCTGAACTATGCCTGAGAGTTCTCCAATTGCTACAAAGAGTGACTTATTAAATTTCTGTTGAAATCTCTGCTGGGATGAGTGATTGATAGCTAATACTTTCCCCCATTGACCCATTTTTCTCAGTAGCTCCTCCTTCACAACAGTAACTCTTTCTGCTCTATTGTAGCCAAAAGTGTGTGTCCATCTGAGTAATACAAAGGTTAGTGTGATGAGACAAACATTAAATGTGGCCTTCAGTGACAGTCTTAGCTGGAAGCAAACTGCAGCTGTGGTTATAAGCAATAAGATAGGTACAGTTTTCACAGGTTAAAGTAGAACTGGTAGAACTGAAATACAACTAATTAAAATGAGTGCAGTCATACTGGTTGTCAAACTACTGAAGTATTTGAATATGTCTTCATAAGTAGCCACTACACTGAGCCCCACCCTGCTCCATATCTCCCCTATCCCAGGTACCCTGGCTCCTCTCCCTGGACCTTTGAGATCTTCCCAACACCCAGCAACTAAAGGGGTAAACCTAGTCCAGTACCATGCTCCAGCTTTAAAGCTGGTGTCTACACTGGTCCACCTTGATTGATCCATATTTGTTAAATCGCTTGAATAGCACCACTGAGAACATACCCTTAAAGCCAATGGCCATAAAACTGTGGAGCTCTGAAGAATATTAAGAACAGTTGAAATGACCATTCTATAGTATAGCTGTTGTCCTTCTAGACATCTGTTTTTAGTTTCTCTTGTCACTTAGCTGAACACCAAGGGCTCTTTCCCTACCTGTTATTTTGGTCTTTTCCTCTATTCTAAGGTGCCTATTGTTATTTCAATTAGTTTCTCAAGCCAGCATGTGTATTAACCATTCTTTGAATATAATTAAATCAAAATAAGTGATATTTTCCAGTACCATCCATTTTGCTACAAATGACATTATTTCATTCCTTTTTATTGCTGAGTAATCTTCCATTGTGTATATGTACCACAATTTTTTTATCCATTCTTCTATTGATGAGCATCTTGGTTGATTCTGTATCCTTGCTATGGTGAAGAGTGCTGTATTAAATGTGGAGATGCAGGTGTCTCTGTGGTATGATGACTTATCTCCCTTTGGTTATATTCCTAAGGGGGATATAGCTGGGTGATATGGCAGTTCTATTTTTAGTTTGCTGAAGTAGCTCCATATTGATTTCCAGAGTGGTTGAACTAATTCACAGTCCTACCAGCAGTATCAAAAGTTTCCTTTTTCTCTATATCCTTGCCAGCCTTTGTTATTATTTGTTTTGTTGATTTTGGCCATTCTTACTGGAGTTAGAATCTCAGAGTTGTTTTGATTTGCTATGTTTTCACTCATATGTGGGAGCTAAATCTTACTTAAAGGAATTTAAAAAACTACACATAAGCAGATCTATAAAATGAATGATTAAACTTAACTAAGGGAAAATATAAGCATAGTAGGAAGAAGAGGGAGTGGACTAGCAAAGGGAAACAAAGGTTGTAGAAGGTGGGAAGGGGATGGAAAACAATGTAAAGGGATAAAGGGGGAGAGGATAATCTCAGTGGGAATGATGCAACCTCATGAGTACAAGGAAAAAATAGGGGAATATAACCCATAAATGCATACAAGTTTCACTATATATTGGTCAAAAGTTTCCATCAACTTTGTAAGTTGATGAAACTGTAATGAAAAGTGATGTAATAGCTGCACAATGGAAAAAGAAAATGCTGTAATACTCTGTACCCCATCAACACTTACCAATAAAGGGAAAAAAGAAAAAATCAATCAAAACTGATAATGTAACGTACAAAATGGACCATGAAAACTTCTGAGACTTCCAGTGGGAGTATTTGAATATGGGCAAAATAGTGCAGAGAGAGACTTAAAAGAGCAAGAATTTGAGCCTGAAAAAAAATTAAATAACATGAAAGGAAATCTGAAAATTCTCCTCTATCCTGGGCTACTGTAAGAAGAAATGGAGGAAGCTAAGATGTGCTGGCCTTATCTGTAATACAGAAGTAGCAAGGTCCTCTACATTCCCAATGACCCCAGGAAGATGAGGGCTGAGGTCACGTGGCCTAATCCATGGAGGGCATTCTGTCAAAACAGTTGGCTTCCTATCAAACAGGAAAGAAACACAAAGTCACTGTGCCACAGCCACTCCCTAACAGTATTTCAATAGGGTGCCTTTTGACAAAAAAGAAAGATAGTTAAAAAAAAAAAGAAGAAGAAAGAAAAAGAAAAGAAAGAAACATAGTCTAAGCATCCATGGACTGTTGTACTGCATAAACATATGAGAGAGAGAGACATGAAGGAAAAGTTGCAGAAATCCACAGGTTCTGGGGGACTCAACAACTCTATGGGAAGGAAAGCAAGGAAATAACTATTGTGTGGTCATGTAAGGCTACAAGGTCATTCAGAGCACTGGCTATGGACTTGCCTTGGCCAGAGGCCAAAGAGAAAGAACCGAAGACATTTTTATGGCTCTTGGTGATGTTGTTCACAAAACTGCCTACAAATCCACACAGTAATATATTCCCTAAATTGTATACACTATGGCCAATAGTCCAATACAAAAAAGCTGGGTTTTGCTTTTAAGGCACTCTAAGGTCTAACCTGATGTGCTTTACCATAGTCCCCTGGGAGATATGATGGCTCTAGGTCCTCTGTCTTATTCTTCACCAGCTTTCCAAAGCAGTCATGTCATTTAAATACTGCTTTGAGATTTGCTTTCCCTGTCCCTCCTCTCCCTACCCAAGGAAAGAGTGGTTCCAGATGACCCCATTTAAAAATCATCAAAAGCTTTGCTCCTAAACCATAATGCCAATAGTACAATGGCTTAGACCTGATGCAAAGCATGATGTGATTGTAAAAATAAGAGCAACTAATATTTATCATCCATTCCACAAACATGTATGGAATGCTTCCTATAGGACAGGCTATGTCCCAGGTCGTGGAGAGTATAGCAGTGCGGAAGGCCTGGAGTTAACATATTAATACAGAGGAAACAATTTAACAATTTTAAATTTGTTTTTTAATTTAAGAGGTTAGGGATGGAGCTCACCAGTAGACCACTTGACAAGCATGTAGAAAGCCCTAGTTCAATCCTTAGCAGTGAAAAGAAAAACAAACAAAAACCTCAGAAAAGAAGTTAATATACCCTATAAATTAATGAGCATGAAAGATGTGCTAGGGAGGGACAATATGTAGGGGAGGGAGAACTTCCCAGAGCTAGGGTTGTCCAAAAAACGATCTCTGCAGTGGACAGTGGAGAAGAGACCTGGAGCCAGAGAAAAGGATGAAGCATTTCAGGCAGAAAAAGAAGTCAATGCACAAGCTCTGACAAAAGACCAAATTTGGTTTCTTCTAGAATAGAAAACAGTCCAGTGTAGCTGGAGCACAGTGGTGTGAGATAAGTTTAGAGATAGGCAGGCAGGAGCCAGATCACCCAAGGTCTTGCAGGCATCAATGAAGCTTAAACTGTTCACTGAATGAAATGGAGTGAAACGTTAAAGGCCAGAAGCAGAAGCTCTAATTATGGATATTGATGGGATCATAAAAGAGGCAAGTGCAGAAATGGAAAATAGCTGGGGACTATTGCTGTAGGGAAATGGCAGTGGAGATGGAGAGAGGTGGATTAAGGCAGGATTTTAATTGACAGTGGGCTGGGCACAACACTAAATAAGCATTCATCCACTATCACATTTAATTTCCAGAACTGTCATCACTAAGCCCATTTTAAAGAGAAAACTTCAGAGAGGTGTTGTTGTTGTTGTTAGGTGCCATTGAGTCAGTATCCGACTCATAGCAACCCTCTATACAACAGGGGAAACACTATTGTCAGTGCTTCTCTGCTGTTCATAGGGTTTTCAATGGCAGATTAATTTTTGGGAGGGGGTTGCCAGGTCCTTCTCCCAAGCCTACAGCTTCTGGTGTTCCCAGGCGATCTCCCATCCAGGTACTAACCAGGCCTGACCCTGCTTAGCTTCCAAGATCTGACGGGATCAGATGCCACAGGGCTACAGCTGCAGGCTCAGAGAGGTAGAAAGTCAGGCTCTGAGCTGCAGGCTCAGAGAGGTAGAAAGTCAGAGGACTTAACTAATGTCCGGGAAGCTATGGAGTGACAGAGCCAGGATTAAGTCCAAGGACTTTGTTTCTAGATACCTCACTCATAACCAAGATAATATGTAATTCTGGAAGTGTTAATATTCTAGGACATTCCAAAAGTAGAAGTGGCATTATCCTATTGCTCACAGTGTTACTTTCTCTGTTCCTATTCCAAAATTTAACCCCTGCAGGTAAATTTCCCACCAAAGGAAAGATCATTCTCAATTATTCTATAATCTCAGTCAGGTACATGACCAAATATAAGTGTAATAATCCCCCTTTACCCATGGGAGATATTTTCCAAGACCCTCAATGAATGCCTGAAACTGTGGATAGTACCAAACACACACTATGTTATTTCATATATATATGAAATATATATATATATATATATATCCCTATGATAAAGTTTAGTAAGAGCAACAACAATAATCAATAGTAAGATAGAACAATTATAACAAGATGCTGTACTAAAAGTTATGCAAATGTGATCTTTCTTTCTCTCAAAATATCTTACTGTACTTTCACCTTCTCACTTAAAGCATGCATTTTCTGGCTTCTCTTTGGCATATCCCAATTGCCAGCATCACTACTTGTGTTAGATAGTTTTTCCATTGCTGTGACAAATATCTGAGAAAATCCCCTCATGGGAGGAAGGATTTATTATAGTGCACAGTTTTAGAAGTTTCAGTCCATCATGGCAGGAAAGGCATGGCAGGGCACAGCAGCTCACATCATAGTGGCCAGGAAGCAAAGATTGAGAATGCCTATACTCGAGGGCTTTCTTCTTTTTCTCCTGTGCACTAGGGCCCCATCCTATGGGATACTACTACCTACATTCAGAATGGATCTTTCCTCTTCAGTTAATCATCTCTGACACATCAAGACACTTCTTAATCCAATCAACTTGACAATCAGGATTAGTCATCATACTACTTTTGCATTTTGTAGCTATTATTAAGTAAAATGAGGGTTATTTGAACACAACCACTGCAGTACCCCAATAGTCAATCTGATAACCAAGATACTACTAAATAACTAACAGGCAGGTGGTGTATAGGGCATGGATACACTGGTCAAAGGGATGATTCACATTCCAGGCAGGACAGAGTAGGGCAGCACAAAATTTCAACACACTACTCAGAAGGCTGTGCAATTTAAAATTTATGAGTTGTATATTTCCTTAATATTATTGAACTGCAGTCAACTATGAGTAACTGAAACTACAGAAAGCAAAACCATGGATAAAAAGGACAACTGTAATCCTTTATGCCAAGTTCTTAAAACCTCCATCTGTTCTCTTAGCGGCCAATCTCAACACTCACCTCAACTTCTATTCATAACTTTTCCCTAGACCAGTAGTAGCAAGCACAGTCTTTATTTTCACACGCTATGCCTCCTCAGAAGAACAATGACTCACTTGCCACAGTCAAGTGAAATGCCAACCAAGCAAAAGTGGCTGGGAATTTTTTTTTTTTTTGACATCTATTAAACAGCTGGGAAAATCACAATTTGTCCAGAGTCAGAATGGTGTTGGAGGAATCCTGGGAAATTCTGTTGTCACCATCTATAACACAAACTTTATTTCAGAGCTCAGACCACCAGGACTCTAAAGGAAAGCCCAGATGAGGCCAAATCTAGCAAGAAATGTGAGCCCTGGAGGACCATGAAATTGTGAGTTCTTCTCAGAGAGCCAGCACTGAGATAATTAATCCACATTCTCAAATGGAAAAAAAATCAGGCAAAGCCAACCTGACCTCAGATAGAATACATCTCAGAAAAAATAATAATAATTCTCTATCCTAAATTTTTTGCCATAGTTAACAAACATCCCTGTTATTGAGGCCTAGCTACTTTCAATAAGCGTAGAATAACATCTTCTAATTTGTTACATTTCTTTACTCCAGAGATTTAATCTTAATAGTCCATGCATCACTAAATTGTGCCATGACATATGTTATTTTTTGAATATGAAATGGCCCCCACAGGCTCATGTTTGGAACACTTGGTTCCCAGATGGTGGTGGTACTTTGGGAGGTTGTACAACCTTTTGGAGATGGGACCTAGCTAAAAGAAGTAGGTCACTGGAGGAGTGCCTTAGAAGGTTACAACTGGTACCCAGTCCCCTCCCCTTCTTTCTGCTTCCCATCCACCAAGAAGTGAACGACAGCTTCTGTCACATGCCCCTGCTGCCATGATGTTCTGCCCAAGCACATGAGGCCAAGCAACCATGGACTGAACCCTCTAAAACCATGATCCCAAATAAGTAAGCTGTTCCCATCAGGTCACAGCAATGTAAAAGCCTAACACAAGACATGAGAGTTTCCATCCAATCAGCTATGGTGAGGTCATAAAATATTTTACAGGTCCTTACTCATATAGACTTTTGAGCCTTCTACATGTAGTAGATATTATTCTACTTCAAAACTTAATATTTTCCTATTTAATATTTTAAGAATATTTTAAAAGAATTTTATTGCCTGTGCCTACTATAATTTTGAAATGTGTCATCTATTTTTTCCAACAAAATAATCCACTGGCAAGCACATCCATAAAACTAAGCTATTTTCAACTTCTATTCCCCAATATACTCATCAAGTTAAAAGACATGAAATATTCATTTTCTAAACTTTTTTCTTTCTTCTTTTTTATATGGGATTTCAATTTTAAATCCCAAGATTTAATTTCATTTAGTTGTGGTATTTACATTTCACTAAATGAATTCAGAACTCCATTGATCAAAGGTATTTTTAAATACACAGAACAAGCCAGGCTCAGTGGAACATGCCTGTGAGCCCAGAGATTTGGGAAGCAGCAGCAGGACAATCACAAGTTCAAGGTGACAGGAAGCGTGTGTAACTTAGCAAGACCCTAGATCAAAACCATAAAATTTTTTAAATGAGCTAGGAATGCAGCCCAGTGGTAGAGCACTTACAAAGTATGTGCAAGGCCCTGGATTCGACTCTCAAGTGCCATTAATTAATTAAATTAAAAAAAAAAAATATATATATATATATATATAATAATGACACAATGACATAAACATTTCCAATGGCATTTTCTCTAGTCATTTCTTTCCTCACCTTGTACCCCAAACAATAATTCTTTCACAAATCTCTCAATGTAATATAAAAAGGATGATCATTTCTAACACCAAGGTATCACTAAAGACAAACCAATAGCTATTTCAAAAGAAAATGCTACATAGAAAGTAATGCACTTGTAAGTAACTAAAGAATCAGAATGTAGCCGGGCGCGGTGGCGCACACCTGTAATCCCAGCAGCTCGGGAGCAGGAGGCAGAAGGATCGCAAATTCACCCAGAGGCAGTCTGTGTAACTTAGCGAGACCCTGTCTCAAAAAGTAGAAAAGTGGGCTGCGGGGTGCAGCTCAGTGATCCAGCACTTGCAAAGCATGCAAGCGTGAGGCCCTGGGTTCAACCCCCAGTACCGAAAAAAAAAAAAAAAAAAAGAATCAGAATGTGCATTCATATCCTCACATTTCCTAATCCACTTTTAAGAAGAAGAAAAAGTAGAAGGAGGAGGAGAGACTGAGTTTAATTTCTCTCACTTGTTGATACAAGAAGAATATTCCCATGTGGATATCTTGTTGTTGTTGTTGTTGTTAGGTGCCGTCGAGTTGGTATCCGAATCATAGCGACCCTCATAGGGTTTTCAATGGCTGAGTGCTTCGGGATTGCCTTGGGAGTGGATTGCCAGGCCCTTCTCCCATTTTTGTGGTGCTGAGAATTGAACTCGGGGCCTCAGAGACTGCAGCACAGCGCTCTACCCACTGAGCTAAATCCCAGCCCTGTGGATATCTTGGCATCAATTATTTCACAATTGATTTATTCATTTTTCTAAAATTATTTGCATGCCAACTGCTCATGCACCAATGAGGCATCATTCTTAAAATGAAGATAAGTGAATTTTATTATTGTATCAAAATAAAGTTTGTGAGGATTAAATGAGGTGATTCATAATAAGCACTTAGTGCACTGTCTGGCACAGAAGCTAAAAATGGATAACATAGTTGGCAGCGATAGTAGGTACGGCAATACAAAGATAAATATTATTTTTATTAAGCTCAAATTGCTCAAACTCTAGCAGAGCAAATAGATGTATGGCTATAACAAGAGTTCAAGGTCACATCATATATATAGAAACAATAATGCCGTATATTCTCAAATCTAATCTGCACTCTCTCAACATTTAGAGGGTTACAAAATCCGGTGTGGATTAGAATCACGTATGGATTGGATTCACACAAGAGCGCTCTACACCCAGCTCTCAACCACAAATCCAATCTGCACACAATTCTCATCTGCATCTGATTTTGTAGGTCTCTAAAACGGTTGAAAGGGTGCACCACAGGCTGGACATGTCTGATAAGCAATTTATCCCACATTAGCTGGGGAGCCAAGATTTGACTAAAGCAGTCATTGTTAGGAGCTACAGTAAAGAGCTCCTAGGATTTATTAAGTTGGGGAAAAAAATCTTAGAGAATAAAGTCAAGGCTAAGGAACATACAGTGGAGTTTGGATAGCTATATAAGCAGACACCCTTATGACATAGCTTACAAGAGTGCTGGTCCTGAAACCACAGAAATCAGCAAATATCCTTAGAAAAATAGCTGAAATGTAACTGATAGAAAAAGAAACTTCACTGAAACTTAGCTGGCTTTGGGCAAAGATGGCTTTGGCAAAGTTTTAAAAGGTAATGTACCAAGGACTCTTGAAGGAAAAACAACCCTAATATGAAGAAACCTTCCCTCAGAAATGCCCACTGTCATTGCTATCCTTCTGGGTTAATCAAGAGATATTTAGGTGCCTGACTGGAGATATTCACCTTAAAAAAAAAAGACCTCTGAAACTACACATGATCAAAGAATTATTCTATAAATTTTTATACCAGCATTTAGTACACAGGAATTCTGGTCTGCATGTCAATGCATTGTGAGTTTTATTAGTAATACCCAGTCTCCTGTGGGCAAGTCATCTTTGTGTTATTGACAAAGCTAAGGTTCTGAATCTGTGAGGAGGGCCAGCTCATCACATGTGATGCCCTCTCCAAGGTACTGATTCCCATGGGATCCTGCCCATGACTGCCAGGAGGCCTCTCCCTCTGGGTCTATTTGTTCCTGTGGCATTCTCTAGCCATTATTCTAGACCAATGCTTCTCAAACTTTAATGTGCTTTCAAGTCACCTGGGGATCTGGGTAAAATATAAACTTCACTTCCAGGGTAAAATGGTAGAACAGAAGTTGTCTCCTTGAATGAGAAGTCAGAGCAGCAAAGGAGAGAGGAAGAACATAAAAAGTTAGAGAGATGACAGGACTGATAAAACACATGGAAAAACAGAAGGTGACACAGAGGGAAGTTCTTAGAAAACAGTCTGGAGCTCCAACCCCAGCTCCTGGGGCAGGGAGGACATGGCAGGAAGCAGGCAGGGGCAAAGCCACAACTACAAGGTGATGCAGCTGTGACAACAGCTCATAGACACACCCCCAGAGAACAACTGAAGATCTATACTTAGCTCACAGATGTTATCATTGTAGCTGCAGGTAGTTCAAAGTTGATTCCAAAGTTGATTCCATCTGTTACGGTTAAAGAAGGTGCTGATATAATTAATGTGGATATCAACTATGTCTAAGATCCCATGAAAGAAAAGGCAAATTTAATTGGAGATGTGGACTTTGAAGGTGCTGATATCTAGTTAAGGGAACAGATAGTGCAGTAAGTTCCATAAAGGGAGCTATGAAGAGGGAAGCAAGCTTTGCTGCTCCAGTCCCAGGAGGTAGGGGACCCATGAAAAAGGAGATGTTTCTGAACAACAACCTTCCGGCAGCTAAAAACACCATTTACTAAATCACATGAAAGAATAAAGCAAACTGAACTCACACTGCTTATTTATTTGAAAAAGGGCAAAAACCTTTCCATTTTACTATGAAGCTATTTATTTCAGATTGTATTTATGTGTTCACAGATGCAATCACAGAACTTTATGCCTTTACTGATAATAGATGTGGAGTTTTAGGAAAAACCAAGACAATTCCAACGAAAATTTTAGTAACAATTGTTTATATTGTGGACATTTTTTCATAATGTTAAGGCAATTAAGCGTTGTTAATAAATATTTTAACACAATTAAATATCATGCACAGTATGTTTTCAATAAATGTTTTGTAAGCCAAATGGGCACCTACATAAAATCTAATTTAGGTTTACCATAAGCATGCTCAATTTTTAATATATTTCACGCTCTAAGTCATCTGCCAAAAAAGAGCTTATTTTTTAAAAGAAAGATGGATGAAAATAAAGTCATCATCTCAGACATCTCCCAAATGCAACCTACAAGGCCATCCAGATGAAAAATGATGCTCTAGTTAAGGAAATAAATATATTCAAAGAAGGCAAAAATACAATGCTACTTTGGAAAGTAATGACTATATCACATCATGAATGTCTCCTTGCCATAGTGAAAATACATGAAGAATGTGTTAGGTTTGCAAGGCCTTTCTTTCCTCTTTTCCTCTTTTAAAAAATATTTGGGAGCTGGGCATGGTGGCGCACGCCTGTAATCCCAGCTACTCAGGAGGCAGAGGCAGGAGGGTCACAAGTTCAAAACCAGAGAAGTCTGTATAATTTAGTGAAACCCTGCCTTAAAAAGTAAAAAAAAAGGGGGGGGGGCTGGGGGTGTGGCTCAGTGGTACAGCACTTGCAAAGCATGCAAGTGCAAGGCCCTGGGTTCAATCTCCAATACTGCAAAAAAGAAAAAAAGAAAAAAAAAATTATTTGGATAGTACCTTCACTGAATAATCACGGGAAAGACCAAAAATAAATAAGTATACAAAATAAAACTATGGGCATGTTTTCCCACAAATATCAGACAAATATCATGTAGTATGAGGGAGGCTATCATTAAAGAATAGTAATATGTTTGTTCATAAATTCAGAAATCATAAGAAATCATAATTTTTCAATATGCCAAAACTAAACCTTAAGATAGAACTATAAATCAACTGCTTTGTGCTCACAGTTCTTCCTTCTTCTGTTATTCTACATGTTTCTCAAAACAGATGCAAGGCTTATAACACAATTTAAATTAGGAATAATTGGAATCATTAATTAAGAATAGTTGAAGTCTATTTTGAGATCACTAGAGATGTGTAATCAGTGTTGTGTTTTCATGTTCAAATCCCAGTATGTTTATGCACCAATAATGATTTTTATTCAATGCATTTCTTTATCAGGGCACACTCTTGATCTTTTGTGTGAAAATAGACTAGGTGTTTATAATTAATAACATTTCAAGTATGTAATAAAAGCAATTTGAAGAAGAAAACTGCATAAACCTCTACAGATATTCAACAAGCCAAGAATATGCACTATTTTTGTTACATAGACTGAAATATTTCATGTTCCTCTTCTGTGAAATAAGGGATTCAATGAACTCCTCGTGATGATCTGATTTGTTCCCTTCAGCCATTTATGTGAAATTGTTCATGATTAGTACTATTCTGGGAAGAAGACTGAAGCTATTTTAAGAAAGGGACAATTGATTAGTAATTTCTGCCATGTATTTAGGGTGGAATAAACATGGCAGACATGTCACATACTAAAAAGTCTAGGTAGAGACTCTCTAAACTTCCTAATTTTTCATAGTTCTTGGAAAATGACAGAAATATCCTTGATAATGAAAATGGCCATCACAATATTAACATTTCTGCATCTATATGTGTTTGTGACAGGAACAATTATTAAGCCCAGACTTTTTAGTACAGATGCTCTGCAAAGAAATACCAAAAATAATTTCCAACAGAGGCTTGCTGGCCTCCGTTGGAAGGATACAGCTTTGTCTGTGTAGCCAGGAGCAAAAGGGATGTGTCTGTCACATTGCCAGAATTTCAAGTGCTGCTGTGAAATAAATTAATTTTAATGGGACGTGGAGGGGATCCATGTAAAACAAGAGGAAGTTGTGAAAAGGTGGGGACAAGTTCCTCTTTCCTTCTTTAACTCCCCTTGTTCTTGTTCTTACTCAATTTAGTTTAATACATACTAAAATCTGGTGCTCTACAGCTGTACCACTCTGGCATCCAGTTCTGTCTGATCTTGGAAGATAAGCAGGGTCACACCTAGTTAGTTTTTGGATGGGAGACTGCTTGGGAATACCAGGTGCTGTAAGCTTGGGAAAAGGACCTGGCAGCCCACTCCCGAAACAATCAGCCATTGAAAACCCTATTAATAGCAGAGAAGCACTGACAAAGTGACTTACATGGCAGTCTCTAGGAGTGTATCGTTCTGTTGTACACAGGTCACTATGAGTCAGACCTGACTTGATGGCACCTAATGACAACAAAAATAAGACCTGGTAGAAACAAGTCACCTAAATGTCTAAAGTTAAGGCATATAAAGTTGATGGACTATTATACAACCATTAAAATTGTCAATGAAAAACCATAACAATGTAGAATACTCCTGACCTAAGGTAGAACACACAGTCAAATGCCTTTGCATAATTGATAAAACATAGATAGACATCTTTCTGGTATTCTCTGCTTTCAGCTAATATCCATCTGACATCAGCAGTGAAGTCCCTGATTCTCCACCCTCTTCTGAATTCAGCTTGATTTTAGAGCACTTAATTGTATTCATGAGGTGTCTGTACATAGACCAGGAGGTAGTCATTCAAACAGAACAAGGAAAAACTGGTTGGTTTAAAGTCAAGAAAGGTGTGTGCCAGGGCTGTATACTTTCACCATATCTCTTCAATGTATATGCTGCGCAAATAATCCAAGAAGCTGCGCTTTATGAAGAAGAATGCAGCATCAAGATTGGAGGAAGATTCATTAACAACGTGCATTATGCATTTGCTTGCTGAAAGTGAAGAGGATTTGAAACATTTACTGATGAAGATCAAAGAATATAGCCTTCAGTATGGAATGCAACTCAACATCAACAAAACAAAACTTACAAATGGGTCAGTATGCAACTTCACAATAAATGGAGAAAAGATTGAGGTTGTCCACTATTTTGCTTTACTTGGTTCTACAATCAACACCCATGGAAACAGCAATCAAGAAATCAAAAGACACATTGCATTGAAAAAAGCTGTGGCAAAGAATGGCTTTCAAGTATTGAAAAGATGTCACATTGAAGATGAAGGTAAGGTATATCTGACCTATGTCATGGTAATTTCAGTCACATCATATGTGAAAGCTGGACATTGAACAAAGGAAAAGAATTGATACTTTTGAAGTATAGTGCTGGACATGAATATTGAATACACCATGGACTGCCAAAAGAACCAATAGATCTGTCCTAGAGGAAGTGCAACCAGACAGCTCCTTGGAAGCAAGGATGGCCATTATGAATTTTGGACATGTAGTCTGGAGGGACCAGTCCCTGGAGAAGAACATCATGTTTGGGAGAGTGCAAGCCAATGAAAAAAAGGAAAACCTTCAACTAGATGGATTGACACCGTGTCTGGAACAATCATTTTAAACATAAAAAAGATCATCACAGAATCAGGGAGTGTTTTGTTCTGGTGCACACAGGGTCACTATGAGTCAGACCCAACTTGACAGTGCCTAACAACAACAAGGAAGAACAGAACTGGGATATGAAAATGTTCACAACTATTAAAATATATGCATGGTGAAGGAAGGTGAAATAAAAACAGTCTCAAAATGTTAACTTATTTTGGAAGAAGTAAGTACACAAGTGCAATATTTCTTAACTTTCCGAATTTGCTATAATAAGCAGGTATCTACATTGTTTTTACAAAATGAAATAAATTACAAAGAAAACTTACTGTGTTCTATTTAAATGAATGTTTGCCTCATTAATTATAGAAGTCATTTAACAATATTAGGGCAAATTAGAGTGTGGCTTCACCTATAATCTTGTTACTTGGAAACATGACCATTTTACTTTTAGTTTATTATCATAAATGTTTTGAGGTTTGAAATAAAAAGGTAGGAATATCGATGACTGAAATATTAGGCTTAAAACTCAAAAGAAGCTAGAAGTGTTTGTAATTAAGAAAAGAGTTATGTTCATTCAAAACCCAGCTTCCCATAAGCTCAGCATTTCAAAAACTAGGGTAAGGGCTATAATAATAGAAGAATATGTTCCCTTCTGACTGGTTAAGAATTGAGGCAAGGGACTCAAAATGTAGTGGTTTCACAAATGATTATGTCTTTCTTTAAGTTTGTGGCTCACTATATAGAACAAAGCCTGCAGCCATAGCCCTGTGGCATCTGATCCCATCAGATCTCGGAAGCTAAGCAGAGTCAGGCCTGGTTAGTACTTGTATGGGATACCGCCTGGGAACACCAGGTGCTGTAGGCTTGGGAGATGGACCCGACAACCCACTCCCAAAAATCAATCTGCCACTGAAAACCCTATGAATAGCAGAGAAGCACTGACAATAGTGTTTCGCCTGTTGTATGTAGAGTCACTATGAGGCAGATACCAACTTGACGGCACCTAACAACAACATATAGAACAAAAAGCCAGCTTTTCCCATGTGTGAACAGACATCATAAATCATAATGAAATATATAACAGTTATATAACATTTTTCCATTTACAAAGCACTTCCAGCTGGTGTTTTTTCTTCTCAACAACCCTGGAAAGTGGGTATAATTGTGCTCCGTTTATAGATTAACTCACTGAGGCTCAGAGACATCAACTGACTTGTCCAGGATTACACAGAATGAGACTTAAATCTGAGTTCTCAAGCATTACCTCTCCTGCCACTTTAGACTGAATCTTTTGATCCAGACCCCTAGCTCCCTTTCAGAACAAGAAAGATCCTGTCATCCAGAGACTCTCAAGTTAGACCTGTTGGCATGTGATTCTCAGAGGGCTAAAGAGGCTTCTGGAAACTGCTGGGAGGGACTTTTCTGAATCATTCACCAGTGTCCCATGGGTTCTCATACACCTTCCTAGGGGCACGAATCTCAGTGAGAACTATACCTCCACTGCACACCAGCATAAATGGTGTGGACTGTGACTGATTTGTCATTTACATGTGTTAAGGTAGGAAAAAATTTTGAAAACTATTGTCTTGGAAAAAAAGAAAAACTCTATTAATAGGCTCTAAACTCTAATAATAAGCTCTAAAGCCTATTGTGGCTTAGAGTTGTAAACAGTTTTAAAGCTCTATCTAGGCAGAGCCTAGACATGTCATGAAAATTCCAAAATCAGGTGGTTGTTCTGAAAGTAGGGTGGAAACTCACTACAGTGACAGGCAGGTGCCTTTTCTTCTCCATATGTGCACCATTCCCTGGCCATGCTCTGCTCTGTGGCTGATGAGGTCCCTATTGAACTAATGCTTACCAACAGTATCAGCTAAGTGTATTGGGCTCGGATGCCCTACAGAGTTCAACCAAAGAAAGGCAACTGCAGAACGGATGAGGGCATTTTTCTCCTGCTTACGATTCTGGCAGTGGCTCAGCCCCTCTCTAACTACAGCTCCTGTTGAGCAGCTCCCCTTCTGTGGTCCAATAATGGGTCCCAATAACACTCTTCCTTCCCTCCCTCCTCAGCCCTAAGAAATGGCTTCTCAGTGTTACTAATCCCTCACCTCTTCCAAACTCCTTTTTTGGGACCCTTAATCCTACCCCTGGGGCTGGGATTTAGCTCAGTTGGTGGAGCACTGCGCTGCAGTCTCTGAGGTCCCAAGTTCAATTCCCATCACCGCAAAAATGGGAGAAGGGCTTGGCAATCCACTCCCAAGGCAATCCTGAAACAGTCAGCCAACGAAAACCCTATGAGGGTTGCTATGAGTTGGATACTGACTCGATGGCACCTAATAACAACAATCCTACTCCTAGCTGTGTAAAATTGTCCATTTATTAAACTATCTTCAAAATCTCTATTGAGGATATCTATGAATTGATAGTAGGTAGAGATTGAAATAAAAATTCCTGGTTATATCTAATGATTCATATTTCTTCCAACCCTGCTCCAAACTATCTTTAAAGTTTTCTCCTGTGATTAGTTGACATTAATGCATTGCTATTTCACCAAAGAATGTGTTTGTATTTTGTTAATATGTAATTTAACCTAAATAATTCCCAAAACTGATATGGCTCAAACTCAGCTGTGAATTACAGTCAAAAGAAATACAAGTCCGGTTTTGTAAACTTTGGTGACTATTATAACTGTTTTCTGTAGATATTTTTAAATGGGCTGTCTAGGAATTTTATACAGAATACCAACCAGAAAGTTTCCCAGAAATTATCTTAAAGCGTCAGTATTTGCCTTTGAAATTCCCCAGTGTAGCTGCTAAACTGCATCCTCCTCTCATTCATTTTTGAGGGTGCTTCACCACAATTCTGCTCTCTGTTCACCCCCTCCACTTGCCTGTGAGCCCCTTCCCCAGGTTCCCACACAGTTGTGACAACCAGGACCCACCCACACTCTGGCCACGGGGCTGGAGAACTCACTGTTAGGTGACCCCATGTCACCCAATTCTCTCTCAGTCCTGTGAGAATGAAGCATGTAGCCTTCTAGGAATTCCTCTGATATTTTTTTCATAAATAAACTTGAAGAGAAATTTCTGATGAACAAAATTCTTCCCTAGGCTGGGAGCAATGGCTTATGCCTGCAATCTCAGGGACTTGGGAGGCGGAGACAGGAGGATCACAGGTACCAGGCCAGAAGCAGCCTATATAACTTAGCGAGGCACTGTCTCAAGATAAAAAATTTAAAAATGGGCTAGGGCTAGGGCCTAGTGGTAGAGCACTTGCAATGGATGTGTGAGGCCCTGGGTTCAAAACCAAGTATTGCAGAAAAAAGTAAAAATTAAAATTCTTCCCTTCACTTGGTCAAGAACATGTTATATACTCAGGTATCCTGACTTTGCCCTTTGTACCTCAAACCTGTAGCCTAACAGTCTGAGTGAACATGTTACCCAAACAAAGATATTACCCAGGAGGAAGTGAACCATCTCCCTTGGAGAGAGAACCCCAACTCTGAAGACAGAGCAAAACCACACCAATGAGAAAGACACATTGGTGAATGTCATTGGACTGTGTTTATTTTAAAGAACAATTTGTGCACTGAGGGGAAAAAAAAGATGTTTTCTTTACCTTTCTAGAAATAAAGAAGCAGATATAAACACTTTTTGAAGGGACAGAAAGCAAATCACTAACTCAAGAAAATATATGATGAAAGAGCCAAAAAGAATATCAAAATCATTCAGGTTTCTTTCTATAGGAAATCCAGACTGGCTGGGCACGGTGGTGCACACCTGTAATCCCAGAGGCATGGGAGACGGACGCAGGAGGATTGCAAGTTCGAGACCAAAGGCAGTCTGTATAACTTAGCAAGACCCTGTCTCAAAAAGTAAAAAAAATGGGCTGAAGGCACAGCTCATTGGCCCAGCACTTGCAGAGCATGCAAGCACAAGGCCCTGGTTTCAACCCCCAGTACTGAAAAAAAAAAAAGAAAGGAAAAGAAAAGTAAAAAAGAAAGAAAGAAAGAAATCCAGACTTCAAGCATTACATCCATGTATTTACCTCAAAAATTCAGTTCTGTTGCATAAAATTTGGAATAATTATACAAAATTACTGCATAGGCTCTAGCCAAGAATAATCTCATCAATTCTTTTGTGTGTGTGTGTGTGTGTGTGTGTGTGTGTGTGGTACTGGGGGTTGAACCCAGGGCCTTGTGCCTGCATGCTCTGCAAGTGCTGGACCACTGAGCTACATCCCCAGCCCATTTTTTACTTTTTGAGACAGGGTCTCACTAAATTATGCAGACTGCCTCTGGTCTCAAACTTGCGATCCTCCTGCCTCCGCCTCCCGAGTCACTGGGATTACAGGCATGAGCCGCCGCGCCCGGCCAATCTCATCAATTTTTAATGTTACTACCTCAGCACAAAGCAAAGGAAAGGAAAACTCAAGAATTGAACATACTTTGCTCCAGCTTTCAGTCCCCCATCTAACCATACAAGTCGCCCTAACACTGTTTGCTAAGGGCAAACCCAATGACCAGGACAGTGAAGATACAGATGAGACCAGCAGGCCAGCTGTGGCAAGCATTTGCTAAACCAGTTGTCCAAGGAATCAGCCACATGGGACCAAGAAAGAAAATTACTCCTTTCTAGACAGATGTAGTGGCAGGTGCCTGTACTCCCAGGTACAGAGGAAGGAGATACAGGAGGATCACATGAGGCCAGGGGTTCAAGATCAGCCTGAGCAACACAGAGAGAACTTGTCCCAAAGAAAGAAGAGAAAAAAATGAAACTGTTCCTTTTCTTCTTCTAAGTCAACATAAAATTCTAGGACATCTTCTTTCACCTACACAATGACAGGTAGAGAAGGTATATGAGATTAGATAGATAATCTGATGAGAGATCTATATGGCTGTAATCCTGAATAATTCGCAGGGAATTTACTTTATGGGCCAGTAGCTGAGCCAAGAGGTCACCCCTGTGACTCACTACTCTAATAATTTTCACCAAATAGAATGACAAAGGAAGTTATCCATACCCCACACATTCAACTTCCGTAAGTATTTCCAGGTAGGACAACCCTATAAAAAGAACACCCTGCCCTTTTCAATTCCACAGGGTTTTAAGAGAGAAGTAGAGGGAAAGCATTATATTAAAAATGGATGTGTTGATAGTAAGAGCTCTTATCAAACCAAGGGAGGGATCTCCATCACAGATGGTGCCATCTTCCCACCAGGAATTCCAGGAAACCATAGAACTAGAGGAAGGTTGAGGTGTCCTTCTAAATGAGCCTTTGAAGAGCTGTACAACTAACAATTCATGTATGCAGTAAAACCCAGTGGAAAGAGGAATAGAATGGTGGTTAATAGTCTAGTCCCTGGCTTCAGAAAGTCTCATGCTTGAAACCCAGTTTCTCTACACATCTTGTCCTTATCCTCCCTAGTTTCAGTCATCACATGTGCAAAATACAGTTGCTGTGAGGATTAAATAAAATAATTTATATAAAGGACTTAGCACAGTGCCTGGCATAGAATAAGCACTCAATAAAATAGTGGCTTTGGGTATATTCCCAAAGGAATCAAAGTCAGCATACAATAGATACATTTGCATATCCATCTTTATTGTGCCACTATTCACAATAGCCAAGGTCTAGAACCAGCCTAGGTGCACATCATCAGATGCATGGATAAAGAAATTGTGGTCCTTATACACAGTGGAGTATTATTGAGCCATAAAGAAGAATGAAATCATGTCATGTGCAGGCAAATGGACAGAAATGAAGATTATCATGTTAAGTGAAATGAGCCAGATTCAGAAAGACAAATATTACATGTTTTTTCTGATATGCAGAATCTAGATTTTTTTTTTAAATATGTGAAAATAGAAGGAGAACTATTTGAGAAGAGAGAGAGGACCAGTAGGAGAAGAAGGGACAAGAAAGGCCAATGGGAGGTGTATATGATCAAAGTATATCATATACATGTTTGAAAATGTTACAATGAAATCCATTATTTTGTACACCTAATATGCACTAACCTGCAGCCGTAGCCCTGTGGCATCTGATCCTGTCAGATCTCGGAAGCTAAGCAGGGTCAGGCCTGGTTAGTACTTGGATGGGAGACCACCAGGGAACACCAGGTGCTGGAGGCTTGGGAGACGGACCCAGCAACCCACTCTCAAAAATCAATCTGCCCTTGAAACCCTATGAACATCAAAGAAACACTGACAATAGTGTTTCGCCTGTTGTACATAGGGTTGCTATGAGTCAGATACCAACTCAATGGCACCCAACAACAACAACATGCACTATTTAGAAAGGCAACAAAAAATGGTGGCTTCAGAATGACCCTGACATTTACTTATACATTTTTCTTTCCCAATTTTATATTAGTAAATTGCTCTCTAGCTGCCCCCACACACCTTCAGCTCAGAGAGTGTTGCACTGAGAATCCTGTCCATTTCTCCCCAGAGCTATTTACTATTGATGTTGGCTACACTTGCAGTGATTTGACACCCACTACCCACTTCTCTAAGCCACCTTCCCTACACCTCCCATGAAAAGCCAAAGTCAGACCAAGCTGAAAAACAAAATAAATGTAAAAATCCATGAAATCAGCTGTTTTCAATTATAAACATAACACAATAATCATACCCACAGCCTCTTTTGTAGAAAGCAATGAACTGAAGGAGAAAATAGCATATGAAAATATTACAACATGCAACAATAAGAACGAATTGCTATGCTCCACTTTCAAAGAAAAAAAAAGGAGGAGGAGGAGGAAGAAACAAACCCCAACCATGGGAATTGTGGCGCAAGTGAACCAGCATTAGCTGGATGGAATTTTGAGATGCCAGGGCATGCTTGCTTGGAAAACTGAGTACCATTCTGCAAATCAAGACCAGCTGGAAGATTTGATCTAAAACAGATCTGGCCATGGAAAGGGAAAATCTAAGCTGGCTCTAAACTGGTTCTATCAGGCTGGCCTTGAACTAGCAGAAGACACAGAGTGGACCCTTCTGTTTCAGTCTTATTGTCCTAGTTTAACTTGTCAGGGGACAAGTTCCCACAGCCCAACACAAAAGAGAGAGCCTGTGGGTCCTGGTTCCCCCACCTCTGCACTTAGTTTAGCACTAACTAGAAGTAGTATTGCTTGGGTAGAAGCTCAGCTTTGGCGTAAGACTAACAAGGCTATGCTGTGTGACCTTGGGTGGCTTATTTCACTTTCTTTTTCTGGGCTTCCTCAGCTCTATGCATAGGTTGTTGTGAGGATTAAATAACTTGATGCACATAAAATAACTCTTGGCACCTGGTAAGCACGTAAAGTGCTAGTATTAATCTAATTCCTTCCCTTATTTTGTCTCATTATTTCCAAGGGTTTTTTTTTTTGTTTGTTTTTGGGTTTTTTTGTTTTTGTTTTTGTTTTTTCTTTGCTTTGCTTTGGTTTGGTTTTGTTCTTTTTTCTTTATGTTTTAGTTTTGGTTTAATTATTAAAGACCAACAGGAAAAAATGTAATGGTTTTAATTATTAAAGACCATTAGGAAAAAAAGGCAGTTTGAAAACTGGCCTCATCCCAAACTTACGATCCTTAAATCTGAGTATTGGCTACCTACCCATAAGGAGCACTAGCTCTAATTAATGACCTTCTAAATACCTCTGCAAATGTAGTATTTGCACTACGAAGGCCAAAAGAGGGCCAAGGTCAACGTTCTTAGAGAATGAGGTTTCCTCCCTGTGTTCTCAGAGTGCTGGCCAAGCTTATTTCAGAGAATTCTCCTCCCTCTCTGAACTTCACAATGTTTTAGATCTTGTTCTGTTCCAAAGCATCAGGGTGTGTTTTTTCTTCATATCCTAATGAAAATGGTAAAAATTTATTCACAGCCAAATCACAATTAGAAGCAGCCAATAGAAATGCAAGGATCTTCTCACGGCCAACTTGCTTCATTTTCACTTCTTATTTCTGATGAAAATTTACCAGTGCTCCTGGGATCTATAGCAGCAGTCAGCAAAATGTGTTTTAAACACCTTCTTCAAAGAAGCCCCCAAGAGACTGCCTGGAAAATTTCCCCCTCTGATAATCTTCTTCATGTCAGTTCTGAATAATCTTGGAGTCACCCTGACATAGAAATTATTTTCCACCCTGCTAGGAGCCCAGATGGTGGGCTAGCATGGAGATGTGCCTAGAATCTTTCACATGGGTATGTGTCCATTTTTTCAAGTTTCAGTATAAATGCAAGAACTATTTGATAAGCATACACAAGGCACTGGCACAGTGAGAGAGAGACACAAAATGACCAAAATGTGACCCTTGTCTTCAGGAAACTTGTACTTAATGTGAAAGAAGAAATCCTCTCTTCCTGTACAACCATTTTTTAAAAGCACTAAGCATGTAAGATTTGCTTTATAGTTGTTTCTTTGCATCTTAATTCTCTTCTTTCCTCAGCCACCAGCTCTTGGTCTTTGGTCTCTGTGCTATCTTGTACCAAAATACTGCTTCTTATTCCTCTTCATTCAGACTTTACCTAGGTTCTAGAAAGGTCTGGATGTTACAAGTATGCAGAGAGGTGAGGGAAATGGTTTATACATGTGATGGGCTGTTTGTATATGACAGTGTTTGTCGAGAAATGAGTATATACTAGCTGCTTTCCAGAAAGTTCCATACCCTTCCTGAGACCATAGTTGTCTCTAGTCTCCATCTTGGGACATGTGAGGAAATAAGGAGAATAAGCAGGTCAGTTCAGGCTTCTCCAGTGAACCATTACTTCTACACTGATGCTGTAGGAGATTTTGGAGCTATCAGGCTGGCTCCTCAGATAAACTGAGGAAGATATTCTCAGGTGCCTTTCAACTCTGCTAAGAGCTCTTCTTGAAGCTAGGAGTGCCAAATTCATCTCCCTGTGAGCCTTGGGAAAGTTGCTAGTGGAAGAAAGATGGGAGAAAGGTAGGAATGACCATGACTTCAACATCAGACCTCCAGATCTCCAAGGGGACTTCAGCAGAGAGGAGACACACAGAGACAGCCAGAAGAAGAGAGCAAGAGCACCCACAGCCAGCTCAGGGCCTGTAAACTGGTCTGTGGCCTCCTCTTGTGAAACAAAGGATACTCTAATCAAGTGCTGCTTACTCTTTCTCCAGCCTACACTGACCAATATGAACCAGCAGAAATGAACCAGCCCCACCTTCTGCTATGTGTGCAGCCCTAATTGGTAATGCTTTCCTGCCAAGATATCTTTTGCCTTTTATACAAATTCATGAGCCAGTGGGAATCCACAAAGATCCAGAGCTTTGCTCAAAACCCTATGGTTAGATAAGGAGGCCATTTTATTGACTCAGATGAAAAGTGTTGTTGCCTTAGACTAGCATTCTGATGGGAGATATGCACAGTATACCAACATATTTTGGAAGCTGAACATCAGGACCTGCATTTGGATTGGAAATGAATAAAGAAAAAAAGGTACCAAGAATGTCCCCCATAGTCTACAGCTTGGCAAGTAGGGTGATGGCACAGACATTGACAAAGTAGAGAAGAATGTGGAAGAATCAGTTATAATATATGAAATCTGAGAAACCTATTAGGTATCCAAGTGGTCACATTAAATTGGTAGTTGGATATGTGGGTGAGGATCTCAGAAGGGAGAAATTTATCTCTAAATCTGTCTTCCAAATTACTGCTCAAACAAGATGGTGGAAGGGGACTATCAGATGCTGTGGGTCATGTTCCCTGAGAATAGGACCCACAACAAAACATCAGCATGTCCACAGTGAAGCATCTGGATCCTGTAATTATACTTTATTTTATTTTTTTGTTCACCATTTTAATAAATATTTACTATATGGCTATAGTGTGCCAGTTGTCAGAGATAAAGTGTTATATAAGAGACACTGTCTCTGCCATCACAGAACTTAGATTAGTGGGATAGAAAGGATTTAAAAAATTCTTTAAAGATAAGATAAAACAGCACAACTTCTGAAATCAAGCAGACCTAGAATCAAATCCTGATTCAGCTGCTCACTATCTGTAAAATGTTAACAGATTTCTTGACATTTCTGTGTTTTTGTTTCTTCATCTTTAAACCAGAGTTAATAATTCACACTTCACAGCTGTGAAAATTAAATAAAAATTGTATACAGTACTTAGCATTGGGTCTGGGACACAGGAAGCACTTGATAGATGCTAGCTGGTGTTGTAACTGCAATGAAAATCATGAGAGAGGTTTGTTGCTAGAAAAAGCAGTGGTGAGCCCTCCACCCCAAGCAGAAAAGAAGTGGTGGGCAGGTATAGGAATGTAGCTGTGGTAGAACAGTAGACTGCACACAAAATACAATGGAAAACCACTGGTGAAATCTGCGTGAGAACTAAGACTGTCCCCTATGTGTGCTTCCAGCCCCATCCCTCATTTCTATCTGCATTTGCCCACTAGTCCTTTCTTCTAGACAATTGCTCTCCTATCTGTGAAAATTCTGCACTTTCAGAAGTGATGACAGGATGTGAAGGAGGTGAACACAGGAGCTGAAAACACCTGCTTTGTTAAGTGGCCCATTATCTTTTCATAATTCCCTGTCAACATTGGCTGTTCAGGAGGTAGCCTTGCCACGCATAATGCCAATGTGAGTGTGCACAGGAAGAGTTCAAGAACACCCTTGCTCCAGAAAAGCCCTTTCTCTCTGGCCTTTGCAAACATTCTTTTCTTAGTCCTACAGTATGGGCAGGAGCAGAGGTGCCCTGTTATATGAGGCAAAAGCCCAGGTTCCTGGCACTAATGGTGACACCTTTGGGAGGTTTATTTCCTCACTCCTCCCTCGACATGGCCACTTTGAGATCACCTATCACTATGTCTCCTTTTCCCATTGCTTCAGCTCAGGTAGCAGCCTCTATGTTGAGGCTGCAATCAAATCAAGTCCAAACCAACCAAGTCACAGAAATCATGGTCATTCTAAGGACGAGGAGAATTAGCAATGGGGGTTTGAGGGTTGAGATCAGCTTAAGTGAGTTAGGCTGCAGTGACAGAGCAGGGCTGGTCTCAGCTCTTCAGCCATCTTGCCCCATTTCCAACAGAAGAAGGCTGCGTTTCAGAAGAGAGAGCTTGTACAGCATAAACCCAAGACACATCTGCTATGGTAAGAAAAGGCATAACTCCAAGCTATACAAGAAAACATGCACACAAGATCTTAGCTGCCTTGTTCATAGTAGAGAAAATTTAAGGAGAATTGAAAAGATCAACATGACAGTTTTATGATTTGGGATTTTTAACCCCAGGGCAACAAGAGGAGGCTTGTTTCTGTGATTCTAACCTTACATTACTACCTATTGAATGCTGTCTGTCAAGACTTTATAAATAAGAAAGAATTTTTTTATAAGATCATCAATGTTTAATGGAAAATTCCAATAATTTGGGAGAAAAATGTGTTTTAAGCTTAGAATGACAGGAGGGTCATTTTTGAGTGATGAACCCCAGATCACAGAACAGGGATAACACTGCTGCTTTGAACATAAAATCTTAATGTAGACAAATATTTTTTAAAAGCTTTCAAAAGAAAGAAAGGCTTTCTTGTCATTCCTAAGTCTATCACTAAACAAACTTAAGAGTGGATCTCTATAGTAACAATATAAACAAGTATCCACTTTATTTATTCTTTGAGTTTCCTGGGAACTATAGGATTTACACATACTAGGAAAACAAGTTAATGGGACAATTTTATGACACAGGTCTCAACAGTCAGACTCCAGCGCAGTGCTCTACCAACTGACTCCTGGGCATATGAACCTATGGAACGTTCCAGGCACCACCAAAGAGGTCTTGCTACTTATGGAACCAAAGTCTCCGCTGGACTGGGAAAAGAACATGATTGGATGCTGGAGGAAGGATGGAATAAGGGTAAGGCAGCCTCATTGGCCACTGTGGAATAAGGGATATGCTTTAATCATACTGTCTCTGGGCTTTGGATAAAATGGCACACAGATTTATGTCCCCTTCATTTTGGACAAATTTCAGAGACTCACCCCCTCCCTACCTCCTTTAAATCTCTGCCTAAATATCACCTCATCTATATTTTACAAAACTTCCCCCCATTGCTGCACTACATCCCCTTTCTTCCTTTACTCTCCTTTATAGCAGACATCACCAGCTGACTTATGTTGATTTGTTCATAAAGCCCCTCTTTCCCCTCACTAGATTATATGCACTATGTTACCAGGGAATTGATTTGTTTTGTTTATAGCTCTATTTCTAGTCCTAAAGCAGTACTTAGTACATAACAGGCATTCAATTTAAGTGTTTGTTAAGCAAATACATGAAGCCAGTGGTATAAAATATTGAGAACTGTAAATTAAGATCAAAAAGACATAGCGGGGCATCTTTATGCTCCCATGGGTGGATGTTCTACCATTGGCATTTTCAACAGAAAGTCAGGTCACAATGTAAGATGTGGAGAAAGAGAAGTTTGCAAGACATCATAGATTCCCTCTCCCCAACATTCCTAGTCTTGAACTCAAAGGAAAAATATAAAGGAGACTGAGGTCTCTGTACTGCTTTGTGAAGAAAGCTGAGACTGAAAATGTTGTTTTGTTACTACTATTTTAGAGACTTACAGTACCTCTGGCTGGCAGCCTGGGAGGCACCTGTTACATTCAGAGTGACAAATGGTGTATGTGTTTATACAGGTCAGTAAATAATTCTGTAATAATGCTCTAAATGACCATAATTTGACATCCGCCACAAAGGAATGGAATCCATTAACAGGCTCAGTCATTCTGAGTCTTTCCAGAGGTAACTCAGATTCCACAAGGCGGCTAAAGTTTCTGTGGCTTCCAGGGCCAGTCTTCACCGAAAGGGCTATTTCTGCCTCCTTCTGGAAGCTGCTGACTTACAGACTCTGTGGGCTAAAGTTGAACCTAACACTCAGAGTGCCCTGGGGCCTCAAGGCACTGGTCCTATTTGAGAAAGGAAGTCACCAGGAAAAACTGGGACAGTCCCATTTCATACTAAGCGACCTTCGAAACAAAAGAAAAAGGGTGCACGAAAGGCACGTTCAAGGTCCCAGGGGCTCAAGATGACTAATAAATGTGCTTACCATACACTCATTATCACTTAGCATGTTTATCAGATTCCAAAGCAAAATAAAAGCCTTGCTTCATTTGTTGTTGTTGTTGTTAGGTGCCATGGAGTCGGTATCTGACTCATAGTGACCCTCATAGGGTTTTCAATGGCTGACTGTTTCAGGATTGCCTTGGAAGTGGGTTGCCAGGCCCTTCTCCCATTTTTGCGGTGCTGGGAATTGAACTCGAGACCTCAGGGACTGCAGCGCAGTGCTCTACCCACTGAGCTAAATCCCAGCCCTTGTTTAATTTAGAGAAGCAATTTCCCTTCTCCAGGAATATCAACTGTATTACTATGCAATGTTCAGCACATGAGGAAATTTTCTATGCTGATAAAATCAAATAGCTATTTTAAACATGAATGTAACTAATTAACTAAGGCGTGGGGTTTAGCTCAGTTGGTAGAGTGCCGCTCTACGTTCTCTAAGGCCCTGGGTTCGATCCCCAGCATCCCAAAAATGGGAGAAGGACCTGGCACCCCGCTCCTGAAAACAACCCCAAAACAATCAGCCACTGAAAACCATATGAATAGCACAAAAGTACTGGCATAGTGTCAGGCGTGGTACAGTGTCAGGGAGTGTTTTGTTCTGTTATACATAGGGTTACTATGAGTCAGACCCAACTCAACAGCACCTTACAATGACAAAAATTTATTCATGCTCTACTAATAATCCATTTTCAAATTTTCTAAAATTTTTCCTTCTATTTTTTTAAATTTATAAATGTTGGTAGGGTACAGAGTAACAAGTTATTTGCTATATCCACTATGCCACTACTAAATCACTTTTGCTTACACAGACATCATCTTACATATTTTACAGAACTGTACAAACTAAAGACAAGAAGAAAAAAGAAAAAGTAGGAATTTTAATTAGTACATAATAAAAACCATATGCAATCATAAGTTATAGTTTCTTCTGTCGTTTAAAAGCAGCTGTGTGATGTGCAGGTTGTACACTGTGTGTATGTGGTTGTTGAAGACAGATTCCCCTTTATGGATTCATTCAAGCACACAACACCCTGGTTCCCCTGCAGAACCAAGGTGCTTAACTTCCTAGGCTGCCCAAAGTGTTTTGGGTACTGCAGGCTGAAAGATCAGTTCTCCCAGAATTTCTCTTGCACTGTATAAGATCATGTCCCTTCTCTGGAGCATCCCACATCTAGGGATGGGTAAACAGTAGGGACAAAGGCCTGACCCCTTGCTTCAGTGAGGAACAGTCTCATCTGCAGAGCACCTTGAAGCAACTGTTCTTCCACTCAGCTTCTCCCTCTGCCAAATTCTGCACCCCTCACTTCCTCCCAGGCCCTGCTCCAGTGTCTGTTTCTCAGGGAACCCTACCTAAGAGATGGAGTAACCATGATTCTCCAGACACTAGCTAACTTCTCCGATACAAATGAGTGAGACAAGCAACTCTTGGGCTAAAACAGCAAAGCAACACGAACACACACATGCTATAGAGAAACAGGAGGACCAAGGAACAGCACGTGATTTAGAAGTATTCACAGGGGCAGTGATGCTCAGCTTCATTCCAGAGGGATGAGTTCAACTGATGGAAGAGGTGGGGAGTGGATCAAATAAGCAAGGCAGACACGGCAGTATTTGCAAAGCCAAGAAACTATGAAAGAGCCTGGCTTGTTTCAATTTACAGTAAATCTGTCAATGTGGCTGAATCACAGAATGAGGTAAGGGGGAGATAGGAAGTATCAGAGTTAAAGCAGGGTAAGAGGGTGATAATATACTACTTAAGGAACAGTATAAAACATAAAAAGGCTTGTCATCTAGTATCAGGCTGCCTGGGCATGAATTCCACAACTTACTAGCTATTCAATTGTAGGGGATTGTGTAGCCTCCCTAAGCCTCAGTTTCCTCATTTAAAAATAAGTATAAAACTGTGGCCTGCCTCATAAATATTGGTGTGGAAATTAAATGAGATTATAATGCATATAAAGTGCATAACACAGAACTAGGCTCAGAATGGGCATTGGAAAAATTGTTTGCTGTTATGAACTTTCCCTTACAGATGATTGCTATTTTGTTAGGTGCTATCAAGTTGGATCTAGCTCATAGCTAACTACAGTAAAACGAAATAGTACCTGACACTGTGCCATGCACATGATCTTTATATGTTTGATCCCATTGTTGCAGCCACTATGTTTCTTCTCATTTTAAGTCACTATGATGGGGATTATTAAACAATCATAATAGCTGTACCTTATATCTGAAGTTTCCCTAAAGTTTCAAGTGTTAAAGGCTTGGTCACTAATCTGTGGCACTACTGAGAAAGAGTTGGACCTTTAGAAGGTGGGGCCTTGTGGAAGAAAGTTAGGTCATTGGGCATACCCTTGATGGGGATATTAGGACCTCGGTCCTTCCCTCTCTTCTTGCTTCCTGGCTGCTGTGAGGTGAATACACCTCCTCCCATGCACTCCCACCATGATGTACTGTGTTATCACAGGCTCAAAGTGATGGAGGCAAGTGATCCTAGCCTGCAACTTCTCAAATCATAAGTCAAAGTAAATCTTTGCTCCTCATAAGTTCATCATCTGAGCTATTTGTCACAGTGACATAAAGCTGACCCAATAGCCCCCCTTGTGCTTTTAGAAAACTATTCTGATGAGGTGCCTCTCCTTTTAGGAGAAAGGTCAAAGCTGGAGAGATGCATTTGTGTACACATGAGACTTGAAGCTGAGAGACTAGAAGTTGAAGCAGAGGTAGTATAGACAGAGTAAGAAAAGGGGATGTGAAAAGGGCTGCCAATGCAAAGCAACCAGAAAGGCAGGACAGTAATCAGGACAGATTGCTAGGGAAACAAAGGACTGCAAGTTGGGTTAGAATTCTGAATATATCAGAATAGAAAGAAATCTCCAAAAGCTAAGTAAATGGCATTCCAACTTTTTCTCTTTTCTTCTCTTCTTTAGTTTGTACTGTTCTGTAAAATATGTAAGATGATGTCTGTGTAAGCAAAAGTGATTTAGTATGAATGTAAGTAAAAGTGATTTATGTGAATGAAAATAATCCTAAAAATTAGTATGCTTGCTGCCTTTATTCATTCATACACTACATCCTCAAGATTCTAATTATATTAAACCCTATTCCTAAAAACACATCTCTTACTTCCTAAAATAATGGAAATTCTCATACTAGACCAGTACTAATAGACAGAGATCATAATAATTTCAAAAAACATATATTTAATTCAGCCTTTGGATCATTTAAAGAAAGTATTCATGTGCTCCAACATCCTTCTTAAAATGAAAATTGAAGTATAAAACCAGGTTAGGGACACCTATAGAACTAAGTTTCATGATATGGAGCAAAAGAAAAAATTTTAAAAACCAGTTATCAAAACTGAAACTTTCTTAAAGCCATAATGAAATACCATTATCCATCCATGGTTGTTGTTGTTGTTAGGTACTGTCGAGTCAGTATCCGACTCATAGCGACCCTCTTGGGTTTTCAATGGCTGACTGTTTCGGGATTGCCTTGGGAGTGGATTGCCAGGTCCTTCTCCCATTTTTGCAGTGTGGGGACCGAACCCAGGACCTCAGAGACTGCAGCGCAGCACTCTACCAACTGAGCTAAATCCCAGCCCCATCCATCCATTAGAATGGCTAAAATGTAAAAAACTGATAAGACCAAATGTTGACAAAGACGTGGAACAACCAGAACTCCATAACTACCAGTTATTGATAGAGTGCAAAATGTTAACATCACTTTGGGGAAAAAAAGGACTAATTGTTTTTTCTAAAATTAAGTCTATATATACTGTATAATTTAGCAATTCCAAATCTCAATATTTTATGCAAGAGAACTGAAAGCATATGTCCACAACATGACTTGCACAAGAATACTTATGGCAACTTTTTAAATACTAGCCAGCAAGTAGAAACAGCACAGAACCATAGATGAAAGAATGGATAAATATACTGTGATACGTCCAAACAGAATACCATTTAGTAATAAAAAAGAACAAACTAATTGTACAGACAACATGGATCAACCTCAAAAACATGATGCTGAGTGCAATAAACCTTACCCAAAGAGAACATCATTATATGATTCTATTTATATGAAATTCTAGAATAGGCAAATCTAATCTGGGGTGGAAAATACTGTAATCAGAACAGTAGTTGCTTCTGAGGGAGTAAAGATGGATATTGACTAAGCAAGGATGTGAAGCTTTCTGGGTGATAGAGCTTGAATTATGCAGATGTATGCATTTGTCAACTCAGTGTACATTGAAGACATGCATTTCATCACATGTGAGGTTTACAACAAAAGAAAAAACTGCAAACAAATATCAAAGTCTGGTCACTGGTATATATAGTGAAGTAATTAGGGAAAGCATTCAGATGTCTGCAGTTTACTTTGAAGTGTGCCAAAATAAGATAGAAGAATAGATATGTTACAAACCAAGTATAGGAATATGTTATTGGTAGAATCTAGGTAGAGGGGTTTCAGGTGTCCACTGTAAAATCTTTCCACTTCAACATATGATTTGAAATTTCCATAATAAAATTTAGAAAAGTTATTTTGGAAGAGAGCAATTCAAGTCAAAGGAAGATCAGCTCCACATCACGGCTGCCACAAGCCTGCTTCTGTGGGTGGATCAGATGCTTTTGCTGGTTGGAAAATACAGACCCTGATTGGCAGTGTGGGAATGGAGCATCAGGGGAGGGGGGTGGGGATTGTGAGTATGTCAGTACAAAGTTTCTCTTTCCTGCTCAATCAGATATTCATTGGACCAGATGAAATCCAGCTACAGAATGTTCTGTATTAGACTGGGTGACTTCCCTGTTAACTTCAAACTTAGACCCAGCAGAGTCTATGTGCAACTAAAATAAACATATTAGTCGGCAGGCCTTTCCAGGGGTGAGCAGTAAGTGGCCTCCACTTGCAGAGCAGAAGGGGGGCAAGAGAGGCTCCCTCCTTCCTGTGGTACAGACAGGCAATGCCACTGGGAGAATAAACAAACAGATCATGGGGCTGCGGGGCTTCTTGGCTAGTGGCTGGGCTGAGCCCCTGCCCTCTGATCCCATCATGTTTGTGGAGCCTGTTTGCCGTCTAGCAGCATGGTCTATTTTTCTATCCTATGGTGCAAGGGGACACAGCTGTCTGTGGCTGATTTATAGGAGGAAGTCACCACTAGGAGACCCAGGCAGCTCTTGCCGCACTGACTGCATTTCCAGCTCCCAGTTGATGGGAATTCCGGGGGATGGAGCATCACTAACCTGGGCACCACATGGTGCTGAGCCCTCCTGCAGAGATGCCCCCCAGAGAAGCCCCTGAGAGTGCAAGACTGCTGATTTTTCTCTGCACCTCATTGGATTTAGATCCTGTCAGCCCCACACATTTCCCAGCCTTCTTAGTCCCCAGGTCTGGAGATGTTGTTTCTTGGTTTGACAAGGAAGAGTAGAGAGCTGGAGCTTGGGACAAAAATGGAAATTTTTTCTTTGGTTTATTCTGGTAACATTTTTATACTTTACTGTAGCTTAGTGGGCCTTGGATGTGAACACACACACCTAGATATACAGTCATCTGAATTTTCTGCATAACAACAACCCCAGAAACAGGCTTTCCCCAGTCATTGCTCTATGCACTGCTTGTTGGAAGCCAGAAGAATAAGGGCAGTGTTTGTGATTTGCCCACCGGGAAACTGATGCCCAGGCAGGTCAAGGAATCTTTCTCGGGACTTACGAGAAGTAGAAGAGCTTTCTGCCTCTGACTCCAAGTTTGCACTGCTAAGAGAAAGATCTCCCTCTATTCGGTCCGGGGCCACCTACCACTTTGCACCTACACTGTTTGCTTTATATCCATGTTAGAGACCAGTAGAGTAAATCCTCATTATCACAACTTCAGTGAGGTGTCTCTTGGCAGAACTTAGATGGCCAGAAACTCTAAGAGCAAGGATGTGGCAAGCTTTAGAGAAATATCTATGAAACCAAGGTACTATCCCCTTACTCTGTATTTATTTTCTCAGACGCATCTCAGAAAACCAGGATGTGTATAGATGCATGCACGCACACACAGCAGGATAACTCTACATGTAAGGATCTTCCATCAGTTGTGCCTCTCCTGCACTGAGTCTTCCACGATTTACACAAAGTTTATAGCAGCCCCCTCACTTTCCAATAGGCACCCAAGGAATACACCAATGAGACTCCCCCAACTTTCCACTGTGCACCAATCCCTGACTCCAGCAACCCTTTTTGTCTTCCTACATGAACTGTGCAACCTATCTAAAATACAAAGTACACCTACCAGGACTCATGCCATAGATGGAAAGAACATGATTTTTACCTCCATGGTTTCAACATAGCTCCAACTGCTGATTAAAAATAAAAAGGCTGATAACATTCAAGGCCATCACAAAGCATAAGGTTAGCCCAAACTGTGAGTTGCAATATATCCCCCAAATTTGCCCCTACTTTCACTCCCTAAATTCCTCTTTAATCCCCACTGCCCCACCACCAACACTCAAATTGCAAGAGAAATCAAAAGTCATTCCTGTCTAGATTATGACCCTCAGGGAGCTAAGTAGCTCTCCAGAGCCTCCTTAAATACCAAATAAGAAGATTATATACGTTTTAATCTTCAATTCTTTTCTATATTAATTTATAACCTTAATATAAAATATATTTCCTACCACCACCCTGAAAGGCAGATATTATAATCATTTGGCTGATAAAGAAACTGAGGCCAGAGAGGTGAATCTATCCGGTTGTTGGCCAGGCACTGTGGTGCATGCCTGTAATCCTAGTGCCTCAGAAAGCTGAGGCAAGAGGATCTTCAGTTTGAGGCCAGAAGCAGCCTGTGCAACTTAGGGAGACCCTGTCTCAAAATAAAAAACTAAAAGTGGAGCTACAGGTGTGGCAATAGTGGAACACTTGCTTAGCATGCACGAAGCCCTGGGTGTGACCCCCCAGTACTGAAGAAAATTACACAGATAGATGGATTTAGATATAGATGATGATGTTGTTGTTATTGTTGTTAGGTGCCATTGAGTCGGTGTCCAACTCACAGCAACGCTACGTACAATAGGCACAACTCTATTGTTAGTGTTTCTCTGCTATTCATGGGGTTTACCATGGCTGATTATTTTTGGGGGGAGTGGGTTGCTGTGTCTTTCTACCAAGCCTACAGCATCTGGTGTTCCCAGGTGGTCTCCCATCCAAGTGTTAACCATGCCTGACCCTGCTTAGCTTCCAAAATCTGATGGGATCGGATGCCATAGTGGTATGGCTGCACACCAGATATAGATATAGATATACATATACATATAGACATAGATACAGAAATAGATAAAATCCAGGACCTCAGAGAGCACAGGGCAGCACTCTACCAACTGAGCCAAACTCCAGACCATGTACATATACAAGCTGGTGATGTCAAGATTTGAACCCAGGTTTGTCCCTCCCATGAGCAAATTCAAGGACCAGAGTGCAATGCTGCCATCCTGGGACTTGTCTCTGCCATGTTTTACTTCTTTCTAGAGGTTTCCTTTCTTCTCAGCTAAATATGATTGCTCCATGGACAATGTGGGAGGCACTAACAGGACAGGGAGGTGACCAGGCTATCTCAACAAGCCACAGGAGGCAGGACGCAACTGTGTGGCTCCACGGGAAGGGACCAGGAGGAATCAGCTGTGAGTCAGCATATTTCTTGTGAGGTGGCCTGGGATATGGTATTCTACCTCTTCACAAACACCACAAGGCAGTAAGCCTCTACCCTCAGGAACATTCTCATAGGCAGCTATGTGCGTCATCTGGCCCGCAGATGTATCTTCTTAGGTCTTTTTTTTTAATTGGATTAAATTCCAACATCTAAAAATGAGACTTCACAATAAAATTCCAATTTTCAAGCTGGGCTCTGTGGTGCACGCCTGTAATCCCAACGACTCTCGAGGTGGGAGAATCACAAGTTCAAGGCTAGAAGCAGCTTGTGTAACTTTACAAGACCCTGCCTCAAAATAAAAAATAAAAAATGGTCTGGGGGTGCAGCCCAGTGGTAGAGCACTTGCAAAGTATGTGATAGGCCCTGGGTTCAACCCACAGGTGCTGCCAAAAAAAAAAAAAAAGAAAAAAATCCAACTTCCAGCTTCTCTTGAAAAATAATAAGATTTGAGAAGACAGGGTTCACATTCTCAGAATGCCACAACCAAGTGAAGTGACAGGGGTGACAGTCATCTAGGGTCCACAGTTTCCAGTTTGCCAAAGTCATTGCAGTTCCCTAGTGTACCCCAGACACTCAGCCCCTTCACTCTTCTGATGGTCCCACAGCCTTCTGAGTTAGCAACCTGTCCATATATACCAAGAAGCACATATTCATTCAATAAGTGTTTACCCCCTTGGCCAGCAAGGTGCAAGGTGCAAGCTGCAAGGGATACGAGAGATGCAAAGAGTATGAGGTGGCTTCTGCTTCCCAAAAGTGTGGTCCAGTGTGAGGATGAGAAGGAAATATGTCCACTGGACTGTCAACTGCACAGGGGCTGGACTGTACCTGTTCTGCTCACAGTTGTTTCTAGCATCTGGAAAGCACCTGAGATGTAGTTAACTACTACAGATAGGAAGCAAGGAAGACAGGAAGGCAGGCAGGCAGGCAGGCAGGCAGGCAGGAAGGAAGGAAGGAAGGAAGGGAAGGAAAGATAAAAGAAGGAAAGAAAAAGAAAAGAAAAGAAAGAAGGAAGGAAAAAGAAAAGAAAAGGAAGGAAAGGAAAGAGAGAGAAAGGACACACATATGCATTCTCCTCTTTAGCCATGTGGGTTCACCTGTTGGAGATTGCTTCAACCCTGACGAGAAGCCCCCGGTCTAAACCCCGTGCACATCACTGATGTGCTGCCTACCTCAGAACAGACCCTGGCCAGAGGCTGGGAACCAGCCCCCAGGCTGTGGTTCCAGGAAGGAGCCATGGGTGACAGGATAGACAGGCTACACAGGAGCACCGCATCGGCAAATCTGCAAATCTACCTGGTACCACTCACTAGACAGGAGAGAGAGGGCTGCCTTTATCTCAAAGCAGAGCTGTGCAGAGGCTACCAATTTAGTTCAGTAAAGGACAGTGATCTGGGACTTCTGATCTGCCCAACAGGCAATTATCCTGTCTCACCCTGAGCCATTCGTTCAATGACTGACATGGTCCTCTAGCCGCCCCCTCACCCCAGCCTGGCTGCCTGCAGCTTTCTCTCCCAGGGCCTCACTCTCTCTGCCCAAGGTAGGGGAATATCAGTCTGTTGGATCTCTCAGAACCTGATTCAACTCCAACAGCACACTGAGCTTTCCTGAGGCCTCCTGGAAAGAAGACACTACTTATCTCCATTAACCTCTGACCCAGCTAAGATGAAACGGCTCCCATCTGCAGGCCTGAGTGCCCTGTCCCTGACCTAAAGCTAAGTAAAGTGTGGGGGTGGGGCGCAGGGACCTGCATCAGCCCCAGCCTTGCTGCTCAGTCCCTGGGGAATGGCTGCTTCCTCCCTCTGCCTGTGTGCTGGAGCCTGGTAACAGAGGACTGACTCCTTGGGAACTCCTCCAGGTGGCCTCTGGGTTAAGAACTACAGCTGGAGGAGAAAGTGCCCCCTAGGAAGATGGAAGGCCATAAACCCTCAAAGACTGTCCATTTGATTTATGCAATAATAAAGAGAACATTAATCTCTAAAGGCAAAGCCATTCACCCCAAATTCCAGCCTCCTAGGTCTCCACACCTGCCCTAGTGAGAATCGCCACCCTCACAGCCTCTCCCATGAACCAGGCACTTCCACACTATTGTTGTTAGGTGTCATTGAGTCGAGTCGGACTCACAGTGACCCTATGTATAGCAGAACGAAACACTCCCCCTTTCTACGCCAGGCACACAATGCTATTGTGTTTAAGCCCATTGTTGCAAACACTGTGTCAATCTATCTAGTGGAGGGTTTTCCTTTTTTTCGTTGACCTGCCACTCTCCCAAACCCTTTAATCCTCAACACACACCAGAGCGCTGTGTACTGCTATGACACTTATTTTACAGATGAGGAAACAAGCTCAGAGATCTCAGGTGACTTGCCCAGAGTCACAATGACAGTTAATGAGCTGTTCACCAGCATGACTGGCCCAAGAGACAGCATAACTCACATCTGGCAAACTCCAAAATTTGTGCTTCCAACTCCTATTCCACACTTCCTCAACAATCACACTAGGAGGTGCCTACTTAGAAAAAACTCCAGTCGCCCAGAGGCTGAAAATGATGCAGCTCTTGGGTTCTTTTATTTAAATATTGATTTTTAGCCAAATAGTTTCTGTTATCTGCCCTCTAAGAGCAGTAACTCACTTGAGTTAATATTAAATGCCTACTATGTGCCAGGCCACGTTATTCAATGTAATACCAACCAAAGGTACTGCAGAGGGCATCACTAAATAGGAAATATATGAGAGTATGTTTGCATCATTTCCTAAAATATGCAGATTTTAATTCCCATAAGCAATCATTCTTTTTGATGTAATAGGCAATGATCATCAATATGAATTTTAATTAACTTAAATAAATAGAAACCATTATCTTTTTTTTTTTTTAGTGGTCTTCTGGTCAGTGTAGATGGCCAGTGACCTCAGAATAAAAGCAAGCAGCCAATTCCAGGTGGCTAGTTAGAAATATGAGCTCGTAAAAGAGGTCTTTGTAAAAGAGGGTAATTAGATAAACATTGTGAGAGGCTCATGAAGAGTCCCTCAGGAGTACACGCTCTTATTTGTTTTATAATCCTAATGCCTAATATATAATATATGCTGAATCAGTAAGTGAATAAATGGATGCTTTATAGGCTTTTCCATGCAGAAGCATCTCCTGGGATACGCCAAAGTTGGGTACACAAATGGGGAGTTAGGGGAGTATAGACTGCATGGCATACCAAAATTATAAATAGATTCATAAACGGAAAAAATAACCTCTGAGAACTTTCTTTGTAGCTACCTAACTACACTGATAAATGTTCTTTCATTTAACAGAATGAGCTCAGGAAATCTGTATTATTGTGCCCATTTTATAGATGAGGAAACTGGGGCTCAGAGAGTTGAACTGATTTATCCAAAATTATAGAGCAAGAAAGCAGTGAGGCCACAATCCAGACACAGATGTGTGGCTCATTAGTGGTCTATCTTTCCTCCACACCACAATAAAGGAGTCTGGGTTTCCTTCTGAGATGGATGCTATGGCTACCCCCAACTCTGGGGCAGAAAGATGAGTGGCAGATCATTTTGCAAAGTAGTAGTAGTGGTAGTATAACCACTCAAAATGAAAATGAGGACACTGTGTCTAAACACTCAGGCTGGCAGAGAAAAGGATTAGGCACATGCCCATTCTGTAGGCCGCCCATTAAGCAGGCAATATATAGGAAAGCTGAGATGAGGGCCCAGTGGACTTCTAAAACTCAGATTCTTGCCGCCAAATAAGAATTAACTGGCTCATTGTTCTGTACATTAGCATCTCCATTTCACTGACTCTAAAGAAATAAATGTAAAAATAAGTTTGGAACAGTCATTACTGCTGTTTGCAACCATTATGGAGGTTGAGAGTTTATTTCTTTTAAGAAGTGAGGACTTGAAAAAAAAAAAACTAAAAATAGAACTACCATATGGTCCAGTTATACGACTCCTGGGTATATACCCTGAGGAACTGAAGTCAGCATGTTGTTGTTGTTAGGTGCCATCGTGTCCAACTCATAGTGACCCACAGGGTTTTCAATGGCTGATTGTTTTGGGATTGCCTAGGGAATGGATTGCCATGTCCTTCTCCCATTTTTGTGGTGCTGGGAATCAAACCCGGGACCTCAGAGACTGTAGAGCATTTCTCTGCCAACTGAGCTAAATCCCAGCCCGAAGTCAGCATAAACCACAGAAATATCTGCACATCCATGTTTACTACAGCACTATTCATAATACCCACTTTGTGGAATCAACCTCAATGTCCACAAACAGACAAATCGATAATGAAAATGTGGTCTAGTTTTATTCAGCCATAACCAAAAAAGTTATGTCATTTGCAAGAAAATGGATGAAACTAGAGATCATCATGTTAAATGAAATAAGGCAGACTCAGAAAGACAAATGTCATGTTTTCTCTCATGCAGAGAATCTAGATTTTAAATATATGTATATGTAATACATGAAGGCAAAAGGGGGCTATCTGAGAAGAGGAAGGGGACCAGTGTGAGAAGGGACTAGACAGGGTACCGAGGGGGGTGAGTATGAGCAAAGTACAGGTATACACATATGAAAGTATCATAATGACACCCATCATTCTGTACAATGAATACACGTTAATAACAAAAAAGAAGTGAGGACTATTAAGTGGATACAGATGGAGAAGAAAGTTGAAAGTATATTGTTTAAAAACATGTCTGGAATTTTCTTTAAGTTTAGATTAACTACACTATCGAACTCTTTATTCTAGCTAATCTAAGTTGGCTATAAAATCGGGCAAGTTTGAACTGTCTGTCTTGGGAAGAAACTCATGAAAGTGCACTTTCATTGCCTGCTGCCAGATACACTGGCTGTACAATTTGTTTGCAAAAATCTCCAAAGTTCAGATGCCAGTAAGGGGTTTTATTTGGCCTATCAGTGAGCTCTGCAGAAAATTCAGTTCTGAGTGGGGCGAGAAGAAGGAGGTGGCAGCAGAAGGCAGGAAGGGAAGTTCCCTAAAAACCCTGCCAGGTGCACAACCTTTTCCAAGCCTAGTGTGCTTTCTGGACCATTCCCTACACTTACCAGGTGGAGCAAGGCTGGTCTTAATAAGGAAACACAGGCACCATGACTCCTTACTGAGAGTCAGTGCCTCTGCCTTCTGCTCTCTTTACTGCCCCTGTTGTGAACATATGTGTTGGACCAAACATCAAGACACATGGTTTGGCCCTGAAAAAATGAAATTAAGACTGTTCCAGAAGATTTAGGGCATATGTTCTGAAGAGCTATAAGAACCCAGGACTGTATAGACACTAGATGCTTAGTAAATGCCCACATTGATAAATCACAGTAGCACTCCAAGGCATCTTGAATTTCCTTCAGAAATCCTATCCACAGCTAGGTTGTTTTTAAAATCTGAAATTCTTTCAGGCTCTCAGTTTACTATGTGCTTTTGACGGGCCCATTTAAGTATCACCACTTTCTTTTTAAGATTAAAATTAAATGTGAAAGCAAAATCTGAGGGGTTCCTACTTAGATCTGGGAACTTTAAAATATGGGTAAAGATGTAATATATGCCTTTCCGCTTGAAAAGTAAATAAGTGGTTTGATAAGTAAAGTGCTACTCCAAACATATCACAACAGCAGAATGCCCCCAATGAAGTATTAACTGTTGGTTTGTTTAGATAAGAAATACATCTAGTCAAAATCAAGCTGCAATTACAGGACTTCAAAGCAAAATAATTTGGCTCAGTGATGTTGGTTATAATCTCACATCAAAAGCATCTGTATCATAGTCGGCTTATGAAAAGAAAACAATTCTTTTCAACCAATATAAAGCATGGGAAAACAAGGATAATATTTCTTGAAATCCTCAAAGAAATAAATAGTGTCACACTGTGAAACACACACAGAGAGAGCATTTCAGAATTATTTTAAAATATAAGCTGCCTGGAGACATGCTTCACGAAACAAGAACAGGTGTAAAACCCAAAGGGGAACATCAATTTTCATTTATAAGACTTACACAAATGAATATTAATGAGAAAAATTACAAAAGCCAAGAACTGTTCTGGACACCTCGGATAGGGAATACATTTGGTTGTGAAACAGTAGAGAAGAAGGAGAAAATTCTAAACTTGAACACAGATTTCATTGTCTGGAATTTAAATTACAACGTTGCTTTTCAGGCTTTAATGAAAATCCTGCATTTAATGTAGATTCTGGTTCAGTAGGTATGGGATGAGGCCAGGGCATCTGTATTTCTAACAAGCTTCCAGATGATATAGATGCTTCTGGTCTGTGGACCACACTTTGAGCAGCAAGGAAGTAGAACTTTTGACCTCAGAATCCCTCCCACACATCCATCACTCCTTGCCAAAAGCCTAACCAGATGAAATAAGCCACTGTCTGTAGCCCTGAAGGGGGTAAGGGCTATTTTCCTGTGTTAAATGACCTCCCTTGGAGTCAACACAACAATGTAGAGCAAAACAAAAGTGAGATTTCAATTGCAAAGACTACCTCATTAGGAGCATATCATGACAGAGATTTAGATGAAAGGCAACTGAAGCAGGGTGAAATGTGTGCTGGGGATTTTACCTGAAGCTTCTGATTTCCCCCACAAAGTTTGGTGAAAAGTGTCACAGAGGGAGGGCAGTGGAACCAGTTGGTGGCCAAAGTCATTATCAGCTCTGTCTTCCAGAGATTGAAAAATCAATGTGAGTTTGCACAACAAAGGCTCAACTGGAAGATAGGTTCAACATTTAGTGAAGATTTGGGATTGAAGTAAGGAGTTATAGAGTTATTATAGAACAAAAGGTAATGTTTTAACACACTAATACTGAACCTTCTACCAGAGTCTCATCTCTGTAACTTAAAAAATAATAACTTAAAAAATAATAACACACTCTTCCAAGGATGATTGTGAGAATTAAAGTGATTGAAACAGATCCCATAGCAAGCACTACATAAGTACTATATAACTTATTATTATTATCAAGCTTATATTACATCAATTTTGAATATCCAGGTATCTAGGACTATCAGCTATTAAAATATAAAATACATGTAGCAACACTAGAAACAGCATCCACTGAAAATAGTTCATTAGTTTAAAACTGATGACAACCACTTAGCAAATAGATAATATTTTTCAAGGATAACCATTTGTAGGGAAAAAATCCTATTAGTATCTAGTTCCACTTTCAACAGAGACATAATAAACTGGAAAATATCATCTGAAAAGAACATACTAGATCTAGAAGATTATAGGAAAAAATAAATGATTTTTTCAACCTCCCAATTGGAGATGATTACCCTTAATTGCTGTTTTTGGTAAAAACGTCAACTTAAAAATATCAGTACTTTATTGTTGACACAATTTTTAAAAAGCAATTAAAAATCAATATTTTCCTAACAATTCCTCAGATAAAGGAAGTATATAGTAGCCAACACTAAGAATCAAAACAGAGCATGATTTTGCCATGGTGTGGTAATGTTCAATTTTTACTGGAGATCAACTGTAGATCAGTTAAGGAAAATGTTGGCATCATTCAGCTATTGATGGTTCTCATGGGCACTTGCCTAATATTATAACTCTGGGGGCTGGGGTTTAGGTCAGTGTAGAGCACCACTCTGCAGTCTCTGAGGTGGCAGGTTCAATTTCCAGCACCACAAAAATGGGAGACAACTTGGCAATACACTCCCGAGGCAATCCCAAAACAATCATCCATTGAAAATCAGCCATTGAAAACCCTATGAGGGTCTGTATGAGTCAGACTCAACTGGAAGGCATCTAACAACAACAACAACAATAACAATAACTCTGAGCTCCAAATTTCATGAGAGTTATTGACAAAAACAATGCCCACTTGCCCTAAGGAGAACTCATTTCCAGGGAGAAGAGAGGTCTGGGAAGTGAGTATGCCATCAAAGAGAATTGGGCTAGGCCTGGGAAACAGTGGAGATACATTAGCACATACCTCAGTGAGGACAAGAGTTTTATCTGATGTGACCACTGTGGCCACACCCCCAGGACAGTGAATGAGTGAATGAGCCTTGCTGTATAAACCCAATCACTAGGTTCACTTCTGTCATTGAACACAACGGCTCCTTATTAACATTCATTAACATCCTTCATCACTAACATTCTAGCATTTTGTCAGTGCCTGTCTGTGTAGAAGAAACTTCACTGGATATATCTTTATGAAGCCTCAATAAATTCCAGATTGTTCTCAAGATTGGCTTCCTGCACAACACAGGCAACATAAAAGGTGCTGGTCCCTTTTATAACTGCCTTTCAATAGACAAGAGATGCCCAGAGCCATTTTTAGGCTGGACAAGTGGAGGTCCTGCCTCCTGGACTCTCCAAAGGGACCTTGACTTCTTAGAACCTTGAGTATCTTTTTCTCCAGGCCAAAGAGGTGATCCCAAGTGAGAGGCGAAATCCAAGGACATTTCCTAAGGTGCTTCTCTGCAGAGCAGCCAGAGACAACACTGCTCAGACAGTGACAGGAACTCTCTATCCCCATACTGGTCCAGCACTGCTTCACAGGAAACCTCCAAACCCTCTGACCCACCACATCCATGTCCTAATAGGAGCCTTTACACCCTAGATCCCTGTCTTCATAGCATGTAGCCCAAGAGCAAGTCCACGTTTTTGTAATTAGCCTTTAGTTCTGTGTTTCTTAACACTGTCTCCCCAGGTCTTTGCACTGTATCTGGCACATATTAGACACCTAATAAATATTAAATGAATTCACAAATGATTTAAGTGGTCGACTTGACCAGGAAAAACAATAAATTTTGGGAGCATCCACAGTCTTTCTAATTCTGTTCAATAAACCCTGTGGACTTTGACTATAACACTAATACAAAAAAATAAAAAGCAATTTCTTTTTAAAATTTTTTTTATTTTTATTTATTCATTTATTCATTGTGGTACTGGGGGTTGAGCCCAGGGCCTTGTGCTTGCATACTTTACAAGTGCTGTACCACTGAGCTGCACCTCCAGCCCTTTTTTTTTTTTTCACTTTTTGAGACAGGGGTCTTGCTAAATTACGCAGACTCCCTCTGGTCTTGAACTTGCAATCCTCCTGCCTATGCCTCCCAAGTTGCTGGAATTACAGGCATGCACCACCATCCCCAGCTAAAAAGCAATTTCTAAATCAGTTGGCATCCACACATCACCAAATTAAAGTATAATACCATATGCTGTGTACCACACGCATGCGTGGCTCACACCATTGGCAGTGTAACATTCAAAAACAGACAGCCCAAGTTATTTCAGACCAACATTCAAATACTGATTCTTCCACATACCAGTTCTGCAAAATTACTGATTCTCTCTAACCTTCGATCTTATCTATAAAATAGGAATAGGAGAGATAAAATAAGAATACAGACAGGGATGTATATGAGTTGTTGAAAAGACAAAATGACCACATAGAGAGAGGCTTAGCAAAGTGTTGGATATATTGTGTTCAGAATGCGTTAACTCTTCTAAAAAACCATTTGTGTGCTAAAATAGATGATGGCAGCCCTGTGGCCCTCAAAAAAAAACCCTTGGGGAAAAACAGTTCTCAAACATTTTCAGTCCTATGCCCCTTTACTACCACATCACCCTTGCCTGCCTCATAACTCTTTGGGTTTTAATAATATTGCAATTAAGCAAGGAGCAATTTGTATGAAAGAGCATAAAAATAAGTTACTAGCTTGCACCAGAGAGAGACACCAGGAAGATCCCAGTCAGGGGCCACCTCAGCCCCTAATAGAAGAAGAGAGATGAGGTCTGAGCCGGAGGTAAAGAAAGCACTTACTTTGTTTCTATCTTGTTAGAACAATTACATGTGATTTTTAGTCCATTTGTATTGACCTCATTCTTATCTTTATCAGGAAAAGTTTCTATCTTAAACAGAAATGGAACCCAAGGACATATAGAAAAATACTATATAGTAAAAGATAGAGAAGACTTGGATGGGAAACTTAGATAGGAAGGGGGGAGGGGGGAAACATAGAGGAGGGTAAGGGGTAACCTATATGAATAATGCTTATCAAATTGCATATATGAAAA
>VMDO01010277.1:0-72540 GCA_007922755.1 Pedetes capensis | reverse complement strand
AAAAAAAAAAAAAAAAAAAAAAAAAAAAAAAAAAAAAAAAAAAAAAAAAAAAAAAAAAAAAAAAAAAAAGAATGAAGTTGGAACAATACCTAACACTACAGAACAAAAATTAATTTAAAATGGATCTGAGACCTAAATGTAAGACTTAAAACTATAAAACTCTTAGAAGAAAACATAGGGCAAAATCTTCATGATACCAGACTTAGTAATGATTTCTTTGGGAGAAGGACCTGGCAACCCACTCCCAAAACAGAATCAGCCATTGAAAACCCTATGAAGGGCAGAGAAGCACAACAATAGTGTTTCATCTATTGTACATAGAGTCTCTATGAGTCGGACACCAACTGGACAGCATGTAACAACAACAACAAATGATTTCTTGGATATGACACCAAAGGCAGAGGCATCCAAAGAAAAAATTAGACAAATTGCATTTTGCATCAAAAGACATTATTGACAGAGTACCAAGACAACCCACATGATGGGAGAAAATACTTGCAAATCAAATATCTAATAAGGAACCAATCTTCAGAATATTTATGAAACTTCTAAAACTCAAAAACAATAACAAAATAACCTGATTAAAAAGTGGTCAAAGAATATGAATAGAGACTTCTCCAAAGATATACAAATGGCCTATAAGCACATGAAAAGATATTCAATATCACTAATCATTGTTGTCATTAGGGAAACACAAATCAAAACTACAATGAGATACCACCTCATATATATCACAATGGTTATTATCAAAAACAGAAAGAATAGAAAGGGGCTGGGTTGTAGCTCAGAGGTAGAGTATGAGCATTACCCACATCCCTGGGTTCAATCCCTAGCACTGCGAAATAACAATAACAAGTTTTGGTAAGGATATGAAGAAATTGAACCACCTGTGCACTCTTGGTGCTTTGGATTGGTTATGGTTTGAGTTTGCACCCCAATTGTTCATAAGTTGGAAATTTGGTTCACAATGCAGTAGTGAGAGTTGGTGTGGAAACTTTAAGAGGTTCCTTAGTGGGAAGTCCTTAGCTCATTGGAGTTGTTCCCTCAGAAGGGATTGATGTAGTTCTCCAGATAAGCTCTCATTAGAGGGTTGTAACAAGAACAAGCCTGGCCACTCCCCGACTGTTATGGTTTGGATACAGTGTGTCCTCTAAAAATGCCCATGTGTTGAGTGATTGGTTCTAAATTAGGTGTGTTATTTTGGGAGGTTCTGGAAACTTTAGGGGGAGGAGAAATAGCTGAAGGATGTAGGTCACTAGGAATATGCCCTTAGGGGCTGTATCATGTCCCTCACCCCTGTCTGTCTCTTCCTCACAGCTTTCTGGCCACCATGATGTGAATGGCTCTGCTCCACCATGCCTTCCCCACCATGATGTACTGAAACCTCCAAAACTGTGAGCTAAAATAATTCCTCTGCTTAAGTTGTTCTCTCACATATTTTGGTCACAGCAACACAAAGTAATTAGCATAAGAGCCTTTTTAACTCCTTGTCTGGCCATATGATTCCCCTTCCCAGGAATTCCCACCATCCTGGTGCCATTTGCCATGATGTGATATAGCCAAGGAGGTCCTTGACAGATCTATGCCTCCAAAACTATAAACTAAATAAGCCTCTTTTCTTTATAAGTATCTGGCCTTAGGTATCTCATAATAGTAATAATAAATGGACTAACATGGTTGGTGAGAATAAAAAAATGTAGCCACTGTATTAAACAGTACATCAATTCCTTAAAAATTAAAAATAGAATTACCTTATGATGTAGCAATTCTACTTTTGGGCATATACCCCAAAATAATTTAAAATAGAGTCACCAAGAGATATTTGTACACCTATATTCATAGCAACATTATTCACAAAACCTAAAACATGGAAGTAATCAAATGTCCATCAATAAATAAATGAATAAGCATAATGTGTGTAAGCATAATGGAATATTATTCACCCTTAAAAATGAACAACACTCTGACATATGCTACAATATGGATGAACCTCGAGAATATTTTGCTAAGTGAAATAAGACAGTTATAAAAAGACAAATAATGTATGAGTTCACTTATATGAGGCACCTAGAATAGTCAAAATCATAGAGACAGGAAATAGAATAGTGGTTTTCAGGACTGAGGAGGAGGGATGAAGAGCTATTGTTTAATAGGAACAGTTTCAGTTTTACAAGATAAAAAGTGCTATGGAGATATGATGATTGCACAACACTATGAGTGTATTTAATACCACTAACTTGAACACTGTAAAATGACAAAGATAATAAATTTTGTTATAAATATATAGTCACAATAAAAGTGGAAAAAAGATCAACATCCTTAGTAACCAAAGAAGTACCAAATAAAGCCACAATGAGATATTGTTATATATGCACAAGAATGGCTAAAATAAAAAAACATTGTTGGTGGAGTTTTGGGGCAAAGTCCCAGCTCCAGGAGTCCCAAAAGACTAGGCTCAGCCATCTATCTCCAATGCACCAATTAAAGAAAAGAGTAACTGTGAAAAGCAGAGAAAGGAGATTTAATCAATGTGCACACTGGAAAGAGGAACAGATAAAGGGGTCCAGTGACCCTAATGCCGTCTTTGGGGTACTGACATTAGCCTTAGGCTTAAGTAGAGAAAGAACTGGGGCAAGAGACAGGAGGCGTGTGTAATGAATCAGTCCGACTCAGAGTTGGTCTGGCTGAGCAGGATCTCAGTTCTGGTTCTGCAAGGTGGTCCCAAGAAGTTGTTATCACTATCATCGCTTGAGAGGAGCAAACAGGTTCCCACAAGATGATTATTCCTGCTTCAGGGTACAGCCTCGCCATTATAAATGATCATCCTCATTTGGGAGGTGGTCTGTCTTTCAAGGCACACCATTGCTTGAGGGTACTTTTTGCCCCTTGTCAAGGAGATGTTTATCAGTCTTGTTCCTCCTGGAATCCAGGAGACTGCAGAAGGTGACTCAAGAGAAAATATTAATAAGTAAAAATCAAACCAGAGAGAGACAAAGTGGAGTTAGGCCAGTGACCAGTGTCTTCCTTCCCTTTTAATCACCTTATGGGCCCAAGTGAGAAGTCAATGTTTTCCAGCAAGAGCAGTGTCTAAGTGCCTATTATACCCTGACAAAACTAAATACTAGCAAGGTTGTTAGCTGGAAATTTCATACATTCTTGGTGTTATGGACTAAATTTTTGTGTCCCTCCCGAAATTCTTATGTTGAAGCCCTACTCCCTCGCATGGCTGTATTGGAGATGAGACTGTTAAGGTTAAGGTCAAGTGAAGCCATAAGAGTCAGGTCCTGATCTGCTGAAAATCAGTGTCCTTAAAAAGAGAGACACCAAAGAGCTTGCTGTTGCTCTCCACTCAGGACCAAAGAAGTCATGGGAGCACAAAGTAAGATGGCAGCTGCCCACACACCAGGAAGACAGCACTCACCTTGGGCCCCTGATCTTGGCCTTACAGTGTCTTCAGAACTGTAAGAAAATAAATGTCTGTCCTTTAAACTATGGCACTTTGTTATGGTTGCCCTAGCTGACTAATATAGCTGGGATTTAGCTCAGTGACTAGAGTGCTGCGCTGCAGTCTCTGAGGCCCTGAGTTCAATTCTCAGCACCACAAAATGGGAGAAGGGACTGGCAATCCACTCCCAAGGCAATCCCGAAGCACTCAGCCATTGAAAACCCTGAGGGTCGCTATGAGTCGGATACCGACTCAATGGCACACAACAACAACAACAAGCTGACTAATACAGTTGGTAAAAGTATAAAATGGTACAACTGTCACCAATCAGCTGGCTGGGGTCCTTCTGCTCTACCTAGATAGAAATTGTGGGTAGGCAAGGAGAAGTTGTCCAAGTGCTGGTCTTTGTCAGCATCTGCATCCCTGAGCATTCAACAGCAGTGAGCAATGACAGCAGGTAAGCAGCAGCAGCAGCAACAACTGATACCTTCTAAAGTTATAACCTTTATGCAGGCCAAAGAGGTCAATAATCCCCAGCCCTTCAAGTGTTGCACCTCCTACGTAGGCCCAGGAGGTGGGGACTCCTAAGCCTTAAGGTACTACAGCAGAGGAGGTTGGGATTCCTCAGCCCTTGCCAGCAGCTAGTGTCGCAGCTTCCTGACACGGCTGTGTATTGGGATTCCTTGGTCCTAGATAGTAGCTGGTGTTATAGCTCCCAGGCCTAGGACGTCTGAGACCTTTGGTCCTAAAAACTTGACAGCCCTCCAGAACTCTTCCAGTAACCAGGGCCTGCAGTTTCTCCTTTCTGGCTCTTTATTGCCTTTTCTCTGTCTTCCAGTGTCCTTCTTCTTCCTGCCCTGGTCGCTTTCTCAAATGGTTCAGCTGCCTTTTATTGCTATAGCCACTGTCACTGTTGCTGCCATCTGAGAGGCAACAATCACAGCCCTTCTGCCACTGCTGCTGTCAGTTGCTAGTCTTGCAGCCTCACCTCTTCTTCAGCTGTCAAGTAGCCAATTGCTTCACTGCTACTGCAGCTCAACATTCTACCTACTTGGCTGTCTCTGCCACTGCTGTTCCACTGACTCTGTTGTCCCTCACTGCTACTGGCACCATTGTTCTATTATCTCCACTGCTCCTTTCTTTATGTTACCAGCACAGCCTACACTATTTAAACTAGTCAAGGACCACTTAAAAGAAGCCTTCCATTGGATCTAACCTTGCAATATCAGGAAGCACCACAGGAAGGTGTCTCCTGTCCAGCTCACTAAATGAGCTAAATAGCCTTCTTATATAGTCATAGATGGGGAGTTTGAACCAATCACAGAAACTTCTCATGCAAACAAAAGTTTATGTTTATACATCACAGTATAGTCCCTTTTGCACCAATCATAGCAGTCCCCTATGCCCAATCACAGCAGTCCCTTTGCTGGGCCATCAGGGGAAGTACTTTCCACGCAAATTGTTTAAAGCAGCCATAGCTGGAGCTGCCCCTTCAGGAACTGGAGTTGTGCTGCAGTAGCAAGTATCACGTGGCTTCTTTATGACATCTATAAAGTATTCTAAATCACTGATGCTGGTATAAGGGTGGTTTAGGTGGCCATTTCACTGAGTTTTCTTAAAGCAGCCAGGGTAACAAGAGACAGTCTAACAGCTGCCAATGGGAAGTCAACATCTGTGCTTCCTTGCAGAAAAACAAGCAGCAGAAGGAGCACTTACAGTAAGAAGGGGAAAAACAAAAAAACTTACCACGAACACTAATATTGATTTTAACATACCCTGAAAAGAAGTGGGTCTCCCCCAGATGTGCCTCACAAATACTCTAGAAAAGGTCCATTTCCAAGAGTCCTCAATCTTAACATTCGAGCATTCCTCAAAAATCCAAGTTCAAGCCGGGTGCGGTGGCACATGCCTTTAATCCCAGCAGCTCAGGAGGTGGAGGCAGGAGGATCACAAGTTCAAGACCAGAGGCAGTCTGCATAACTTAGTGAGACCCTGTCTCAAAAAAGTAAAAAAAATAATAATAATAAATAAAAAATAAAATGGGCTGGGGGTGAAGCGCAGTGGTCCAGCACTTGCAGAGCATGCAAGTGCGAGGCCCTGGGTTCAACCCCAGTACTGGAAAAAAAAAAAAAAATCCAAGTTCAAATTCTCCCCTGAGACTCAAGGCAAAGGCCTACTTGCACTTCTCAAATTCGCACAAGCAAACAAGTCAGCTGGACCACTTGACAAGAGGAAGATTCTGAGGCAGTCGGCCCAGTCTGCACCTGGGATTCTGCATTTCTAATAAGTTCCCAAGAGCAGCTGCTGCAGGGCCTTGGAGTAGCAAGGACTTAGAATCTCACTTTCCCACCTCTCCTCCTTCACTCCCACTGTTTCCCCTCCTCTCCAGCATTGCCTTTCCCATGCCACACATGCTTCTCTTCTTGGTACATGCAGATTCCACGTTAGCCTCCCTCTCCTTCCTCCTCCTCTCCCCCCATCAGAGCCTTTGACAAACAGGGCTTCTTCTTCAGAACAAGACACATCACAGTGCCTGAGCAGCCTCATCTGTGACTGGGGTACAATGCCCCAGTCTCCCTCACTTAGGGCTCTGGCTCAGGTGTGCCCCAGTGACCCCTAGCAGCTGTCCCTTTCCACTGCTGAGAGTATCTTCAGACTACACCCTCCAGTCCAGCTGACCTCTGCCACCAGGTTCCTCCTTCCATCCTATCTCCTATCCTAGGAGATCTGGAGTCTCCAGCAATGGCCTGCCTTCCACCCCAATCTGGAGGAGACCCCACCAAAACCTCTACTTCTACCCCAAAGCCCCTTAGATCAGGTCATTGCTGTGTCTGCCTTGCTCTGTAGGCTCTGTAAGGGCAGAACAAAGACCGTCTTGTCATATCTATTCCCCCAGTACCTGGTATTTAGTCATAGTAGGTGGGTAAGTGGAGGGGTCTCCCTGCCTGGCCTGGTCCCCACAGGGCTGGCCAGAGTGCCTTCAGCCCACTCCAAAGAATCTTGCTCCCACGCAGTCTCTACATCACCCTCCAGCCAAAACCCAGAGGTCCACAGGTGACGACTTGATGTCCTTAGACCCAAGGCATCTCCCACTCCAGGCCCTACGTCCTGCCCTCAGTTCTCAACCCTTTCCCGCCACAGCCCCCCTTCTTCCTCCCACAAGCTCCTTGGTGGTTTCTTTCCGCCCTCCCTAAGGTGGCTCTTGGGAGGATATTTTATTTTCCCAGACAAGCTCAGCGATGCAATTTCTCCTCCTAAGAGGTTAGGCTAATTGCTCTTCCCAGAAGAAAATCCTCAGAGGTTTTCCTTGTGGTGGAACAGGAGGTTTGAAAATTATATGTTCAGGGCACCATTGGGCTACTATATTCGGTCCAGCTTCACAGATGGTGGCACTGGAGAGCACCAGTGCCACCTGCTGGCCGGTAGCGGGATTCTTGAAGAGGACGTGACCCAGCAGTGCCATAGAGAAATGCCAGCAGTGCACGCTCAACACGCACAGTCCTTGGCCACTGCGGGAGGAAAGACGCCGGTCAAGAGTTCAGCCTCCCACTCGGTTTTGATGTTGCTAATCTTCCAAGCCCCATGATATCCAATGTATTGACTTCCACATGCATAAATTGTATGATTTCCAGAGTGGGGAGAACCAGACTTAACTTTACAAACACTGGGGGGATGGGAGGGTAAAGTATAGTATTTGTATACACATACTGGCGCTGAGAAAATGATACCCTAAAGTACAGCATCTTGGTGTGCTGTGTCCTTTGAATTACAGGACACCGAAAGGATCTCCAAAGCAAGACTTCTCTCTGCCCAACTGCCCTCCTGTCCCCAGCTCCTTCATTCCCAGGAAGGGGTTCATAGAAACCAGAATTCCTCTTCCCCAAAGCAAGCCATAAAACCTAGAAACTTCACACTCTCCCTTCTCCCTGGAAGACCCCCCAGCCCCAGGAGGCAGGAATGCTTCACAGAGAGGCTAAGAAGAATCTGAACTACACAGGCCTTGCTAGTCCCCCTGTCTATTACCATCAGACCACACTCGTTTGTTCAATCATATTTCCACACAGCTACCCATCCTTCATCAAAGCCAAACATAAAGACAAGCAGTTTCCCTGGGCTTTCTTTTCTGAAGGCTCTTGTGTCATGTAAAACTTTGATTAAATCAATTTGTTATGCTTTTATCTTGCTAAAATGTTTTTTGTTATAGAGTATTGGTCATGACCCTTATGATGGGTGAAGAAACATATTGTCCATTTTCATCACCACCCCACACACACCCACATCTCTACCACTTTTTGTTTGTTTTGTTTTTTGTAGTACTGGGGGTTGAACCCAGGGCCTCTACTGCTCTATCGATCTACCACTGAGCTGCACCTCTTACCCTCTTTTTATCTTTTATTTTGTGACAGGGTTTTACTATGTTACACACAGGCTGCCTCTGGCCTCAAATTTGTGATCCTCCAGCATCAGCCTCCAGAGGTACTGGCATTACAGGCATGCGCCACCACACCTGGCTGTATTACTTCTTAGGTTAAATTCAGTTATGCAGATATATCCTTTTACATTATTTCAAGTTCATCTTTAAACAAATGGGTGCTCTTAAATACTGAGGTAGGAATGTAAATTAGAAGTAATTTTAAGACTCTTAAGTAATGAAGGATTTTATTCATTTATGCAGTAATCTTTTACTGGTAGTGAAACCTACAGTCATATCGATGTTCATGGTTACAAAGACAAATGTCCAGGGATTTCTTCAGCAGCCCAGTTAATAGTAGCAAAAACCTGAGGATTGCCAACAGGTACTGGTTAAATACACTAACAACAACTAACAACATGGACATTTTCTAATTCATTTAACCCTTCCCTTGTTGGTTGACACAGAGATTTGCTTTACCGATACTGCTACAGTTACACTGAGACACATCTCTGACAACTTCCCTAGGACTGATCCTTGACTTGGATGTCAGTGCTAGGGAATCAGCTCGCTATGCCCACTCTATAACAGTTCTACCAGTTAAATGAGAGGTGCAACCACTATTTGGCAAAGGAGACAACAGTTTTGGAGTAATAGTAGCAGAATACCTGCTAAGTACAAAGCACTGTACTAGGTATTTACACATTTTATTTCATTTGATTCTCACAAGAGAGTTGTTATTATTTCCATTTTATACAATAGGAAGTTGAGGCTTAGAGAGGCTAAGACACTTGCCCATGGACTGTCTTCCACTAATTTAGTACCAAGCCAAGTCTGAAAATATTGTCTGTCTGATTCCAAAACTGACACTCTTCAGTTACCCTCTTAAAAAGCTATGAAACATTGTGTTCCTTTTGCATCACTGTAACATATACCTGAGGAAAACAACTGAAAAGGAGGAATTATTTATTTTGGCTCACAGTTTCAGAGGTTTCAGTCTATGATTGTAAGGAGCTCAGAGCAGTTCACATCATGGTGGCCAGGAAGCAAAGGGAGCGAATACCTGCATTTTCCCTTTTTTGTCCCACCCAGGCCCCAGTCTATGGGATGGTACTGCCCACATTTAGGGCAGGTCTTCTCCCCTTAGTTAATCCTCTCTGGAAACACCCTCATGACAAACCAGAGGTGTGCTTTACTAGTCTCCAACTTTTCAATATAATCAAATTCCAATCACACTTAGGCCCCACTATCCATAAAAGCACCCAGGTTTCCATTTCTTTGAGTCTTCATTTTATGAAGGCTTCAAGATCACTGTAGAACTTATGTTACATTGTTATGCTTTTCTCTTGTTCATCTGTTTTTACTGTAGGAGTGTAAGCCATAAACCTTGCAATTCCTCTGGAAAAGAAATTACCTTTTCACCCCATAAGATCAAAACTATCAGTATTTTTTATAACACTAAGACTCTAATACTTTGCCCTTTCATTCTCTCAAGAATGTACAGTGTTTTCCAGAGGTTACATGACATATATTATAGTACAATGAATAAAGGAACAAATATCAGAGTCCAATTTTTGTTTGTTTTTTACAATACTAGGAGTTGAACCCAGTGCCTCATGCATGCTGTGCAAGTGCTGTACTGACCTGTATCCCTCAAGCCCATTTTTTACTTTTTATTTTGAGGCATGGTCTCACTAAGTTGCACAGGCTGCCTCTGGCCTCACATCTGCAATCCCCCAGCCTATGCCTCCCAAATTACTGGGATTACAGGCAAGAACCACCATGCCCAGCTTGCGAATTCAGTTGTTTTCTATTAAGCCAGATATTTTAAAAGATTTGCAAAAATGTATTAAGAGTTTCCAGTTTAAGATGGCAGATTAAATGCAACCTCTGTGTGACATGGTAAAACAAAGGAGTTAGAATAGGAAGGAGTAGCCTCTTTTCCAAGGAAAGACGGTCTGGAAAAGCACAGAAACCACAGAGGAGATTGTGAAATGGTCCCACTTCACAGAACAGAGCTGAACAGCAAAAGGGACTGATCAGGACACATGTCCAGCACAGCTTCCTCTGGGGGAAGGGAAACAAAGCCCTCATCTGAAGAGGTCAGCCAGACAGCCCTGGCCATCAGACTGGCAGTCCCATAGGACAAGACCACAGTCCCTGACGCCCTTCAATTCTTCCAGGGATTTGGTGAGACAGTGGGACTTCCTGGCTCAAGGTTCAACATTGAACAAGTAATTCTCTTTCCCATGCTCCATGTCTCAGAGGGGCATGGCTCAGCGCCATCTTGAGAGGGAAGCTATTGTATGATACTGAGCTACCCCACCAGGGGGTGCCGAAAATAAAGAATTATCACCAATGGAGCACTTGGCAGTGACCTATCACAATCCCAATGTGTTACACATCTGCAGCAGGCAGTTACAGTGAGGAGGGAGATGGGACACTGACACACTGAGAGGTTCGGGCAACAAAAGGCTTGGAAAAGTTGCTCAGAAGCATGCCTCACCACCTGGGCAGAGGAGACAACTCCATCTCCTGAGAGGAACTGGAGACTGTCAGCTCTGAGCCTCAACTGACCACCACCTCCACCTAACACTTTCCAATATTAGAGATGACAGAAAGGAGCTGCCTGAGTAATTTTTTTTCTTTTCTTTTTCCTTTTTTCTTTCTTCCTGTTGTGCAGGAGATTGACCCCAGGGCTTTGCATGGGGTAAGTATTATACCACTGTGCAGTACTCCCAGACTTTTTCTTATTTTTGCTTGAAGACAGGATTTCATTGAATTGTTTGGTTTTGATTTCATTGAATTATACAGGCTGCCTCTGGCCTGGGGCTCAAGATCCTCCTTCCTCAGCTCCTAGAGATGCTGTACTGGGGTGGCGGGGAGAAACTTGGCATGTGGCTCTCTTCCTTCTTTTTTTTTTTTTTTTTTTTTTTTTTTTTTTTTTTTTTTTTTTTTTTTTTTCCTTTTTTTTTTTTTTTTTTAGTTTGTTTTATCTCTTTCTGCCTACGTACCTCTCTTTTTTTGTTTACTGTACTATAAATCCTTTAGGTTTACTACTTCTTATTGCTCTGCTTATGTTTACCTAATTCTGTTTATATATTTGTTTCTTTATCATACAATCATTTAAAAAATCCTTTGCTCCTTTCTTTCCCTCTTCCAAATATTCATTTCCTTTCTAGATCTTCTTTTTCCTTTCTTTTACTTAATCCTTGCAGCATACTTCTGTCTCCCCTTTCTTTGTCCCCCTTCTTACTTCAGGCAAATACTCTTTATACCTTCACCCTAAATATTTTGTAACTTCATAGATTACTGAATATTATTTTTGCCATTCTTTGTTCTATGGGCATTGGTGGTGCAGGAGTTTCTGTATCTGGTTTGGTCAGGTACTGTTCCTGTTAGAGTGGTTTGTCTTCCTCTCTGGGAGTGGAACTGGAGATTAAGATCACAGGAGAAAGCTGCTCACTAAGAAGACCTCCAAATAAAGTGGAAAATGATATCCAACAGTATAGATGCACAAATCACACACCAGAAACACAAGAAACATGAAAAAACAAGACAATGCATCTCCTCTGAAAGACCATGATTCTTTAACCACTGAATTCAAAAATAATGAAATTGTTGAAATGTCAAAGAATTTAAAAGTCTACTTGTAAAAATGATCAATGGCTTCAAAGAGGACACAAACAAGCAAATGAATAAAGTAAGGAAATCAATACAGAACATAGGTCAGAAAGTCACCAATTTAAAAGACAAAGTCAGCAAAATAGATGAGAAATTCAGCAAGGAAATTTATATTTTGAAAAAAGTGAAAAAGAAATGTTGGAAAGAATTCTATAAATTAAATAAAAAACACAGTAGAAAACATCACCAATAGACTAGATGAAGCAGAAGATAGAATATAAGGGGTGGAAGATAAGGTTCAGGAAATACTACATTCAGATATCAACAAAGAAAAAGAAAAAAGAACATGACTATAATTTCCAAGAGCTTTGGGACATGTTCAAGAGACCAAAACTAAGAATCCATGAGGTAGAAAAATGAGCTAAGATAAAAACTAAAGGCATAGAAAACTTAGTCAGTGAAATTATAGCAGAAAATTTCCCAAATCTGGGGAAAGAAATGGACATCTAACCACAAGAGGTATTTAGAATATCAAATAGACATAACTAGAAAAGAACCTCCCCATGACACATAATAAATTAAAATACCAAGATTATAAAATAAAGAAATACTAAAAGCTACAAGAGAAAAATACCAACTCATCTACAAAGGCAAATAAGTCAGAATTATATCAGACCACTAAGCAAAAACTCTAAAATCTAGGAAAGCACAGAGTGATATATTTCAAGTTGTGAAAGTAAATAATTGCCAACCAAGGTTATTTTATCCATCAAAGTTATTTAAAATTGATGGAGAAATAAAGACATTCTAAGAAAAGCACACACTAAAGAAATACCTGACCACCAAATCAGCACCGCACAAAATACTTAAAGTAATCCTACATATATAGGAGGAAGAAAGGCAGTCTCCCCCATGAGAGTACAGGAATGAATAAACCTCATGGGAGGAAAAGACAAACTAAAGAGAATTAGGAGAGAATCAGTCATGTCTAACTCAAAAAAACAAATGAAAAAAAAAAAAAACACCTCAGCAAATACTGAATATAAATAAGGAATTTTTTAAAAAGTATATGTATGAATCGATCAGGAAAACACCAAACACAATTACAAGAACCAGTAAACCTCTCTCAATAATAAACCTAAATATAAATGGTCTTAATGCTCCAATTAAAAGGCATAGATTAGTAGACTGGATTAAAAAATAAGATCCAACAATTTGTTGTCTGCAAGAAACATCTCTATGGCAAGGTCATGCACAGACTGAAAGTGAAAGGATGGAAACTGGCATACCAAGCAAGTGGAATTAAAAAAAAAATCTTTTTAAGGAGGAATAGCCATCCTTATATCAGATAAAGTAGACTTCAAGTTATAACTAATCCAAAGAGATAAAGAGTCACTACATATTAATTAAGGGAACAGTCGATCAAGAAAATATAACAATTATAAATATATGTGCACCAAACATAAGTGCACCCAACTTCATTAAAAAAAAAAAAAAACACTACTGGACTTAAAGGAACAGATATAATAATAGTGGGTGACTTCAATAGCCCATTCTCATCAATAGATAGAACATCCAGACTAAATCAGTAAAGAAACTTCAAAGTTAAACAGCACAATAGATCAAATGGACTGAATACATTTGATTACTTAATATTACTTAATATGTAAATTACTCAATATGTAAATATGTAAAAATGTACTTAATATGTAAATTACTTAATATGTAAATAGACATATACAGTATATTCCATCCAAAAACTACAGAATACACAGTCTTCTTTCTCTAAAACAGAGAACATTTTGGGCCATAAGCCAAGTCTTCACAAATACAGAAAAACTGAAATAATCTGATGTATCTTATCTGACCATAATGGAATTAAACTAGAAATAAACAGCAAGAGAAATTACTGAAACTATACAAATACACGGAGATTGAGCAATACACTCTTAAATGATCAATGATTACTTAAGGAAATCAGAGAAGAAATAAAAAAATTCTTACAATCAAATAAAAATGAAAACATAACCTACCAGAACTTTTGGGATTCAGCAAAGGCAGTTCTAAGAGGGAAGTTTACAGCTATGAGTGTCTACATTAAGAAATTAGAGCAGGGCTCAAACAAATAACTTAATGATACACTTCAAGCTCTTAGAAAAACAAGAACAAACAAAACTCAAAACCAGTAGGCAGAAAGAAATAATAAAGATCAGAGTGGAAATTAATGAAATGGAGACCAAAAGAATAATAAAAAGAATCAATGAATAAAGGTCTGGTTCTTTGAAAAGATAAACAAGATCAGCAAACCCTTAGCCAAACTAACCAAAAGAAAGGGAAGACTCAAATTACAAAATTAGAGATGAAAAAAGGAACATTATAACAGATACCAACAAAATCCAGAGAATCATTAGGGAATACTTTGAAAAAGTATATTCCAAAAAATGGGAACACTTAGATAAGATGGATAAATTCCTAGACACATATGACCTGCCAAAATTAAATCAAGAGGATATAAATAACTTAAACAGGCCTATAACAAGCAATGAGATCGAAGCAGTAATAAAGAGCCTTCCAATAAAGAAAGGCCTAAGACCTGATGGATTTGCTGCCAAGTTCTACAAGACCTTTAAAGAAGAATTAACACCAGTATTTCTCAAACTAGTCCATAAAATACAAATGGAAGGAATGCTACCACACCCATTCTATAAGGTCAGTATTACCCTGATGCCCAAAACTAATAAAATATTTCCAAACTGACTTCAACAACATATTTAAAAGATCATACACTATGATCAAGTTAGTTTCATTTCTGGGATGGAAGGCTGGTTCAACATATGTAAGGTGATAAATGCAAAACAGCATATAAATAGACCCAGAAACAGAAATCACATGATCTTATCAATAGATACAGAAAAGGCCTTTGATGAAGTTCAACATGCTTTCATGATAGAAGCCTTGAAGAAACTAGGAATTGAATGAACTTACCTCAACATAGTAAATGGGGAAAATTTAATAATAATAAACATAAATTTAAATGGGGAAAAACTGAAAGCATTTCCCCTAAAACCAGGAATAAGACAAGGGTTCCCACTGTCTCCACTGCTATGCAATATAGTAATTGAACAATTAGCCACAGCAATAAGGAAAGAAAAAGAAATAAAAGGGATCCAAATAGAAAAGGAAGAAGTCAAATTATCCATCCCTATTTGCAGATATGATCCTATACTTAAAAGACTCTAAGAATGCCCACCAGAAAACTCTTAAAACTGATAAGTGCTTTCAGCAAAGTAGCAATATACAAAATCAATATACAAAAATCAATACCTTTTCTGTGTACCAATAACCACCAGGAAAATAGTCCCATTCACAATAGCTTAAAAACAAATAAAATACCTGAGCATAAACCTAACCAAGGATGAAAACTTTAAAACACAAAAGAAAGAAATCAAAGATACCCAAAGGTGGAAAGATCTCCCATGCTCTTGGATTGGAAGAATTCATATTGTGAAAATGGCTATATAACCAAAAGCAATATGCAAATTCAATGCAATCCCCATCAAAATTCCAATGACATTCTTCCCAGAAATAGAGAAAAAACAATCCTAAAATTCATATGGAAGCACAGAAAACCCCATATTGCTAAAGCAATCCTGAGTAGAAAGAATAATGCAGGGGGCATCACAACACCTAACCTCAAATTATACTACAAAACCATAGTAACAAAAACTTAATGGTAATTGCACAAAAACAGATATGTAGACCAATGGAATAGGATAGGGGATCCAGAAGTAAACCTATACAATTATAGCCACTTGATATTTGACAAAGATACCAAAAATATAAGTTGGAGAAAAGACAACCTCTATAACAAATGGAGTTGGGAAAACTGAATATCCTCATGCAGAAGAATTAAACTAGATCCCTCTCTCACACCTTGTACAAAAATCAGTTCAAATTGGATCAAAGACCTTGACTTAAGACTCGAAACTTTGAAACTGCTAGAGGAAAACACAGGGAAAATAATTCAAGATATAGGCATAGGCAAGGACTTTCTGAATAGGACCTCAGTAGCCCAGGAAACAATAGCAAGAATGACAAATGGGATTTCATGAAATTCAAAAGCCTTTGCACAGCAAAGGGCACAATTATCAGAGTGAAGAGACAGCCTACAGGGAGAAAATCTTTTCCAGCTATACATCAGACAGGGACTTAACACCTAGAATATATAAAAACTTCAAAAAATTGAACATCAAAAAAAGCAAAGTATCCAATCAAAAAATGAGTAAAAGAACTGCAGAGAGTCTTCTCCAAAGAAAAAACACAAATGGCCAACAATCATGTGAAAAGAAGTATGGAGTTTCCTAAAAAAACTAAAAATAGAGCCAGGCATGGAGGTGCACAATTATAATCCCAACAACTCAGGAGGCAGAGGCAGGAGGATCACAAGTTCGAGACCAGAGGTAGTCTGCAGAATTTAGCAAGACCCTGTCTCAAAAAGTAAAAAAATTGGCTGGGGTTGCAGCTCAGTGGTACAGCACTTGCAAAGCATATAAGCGCAAGGCCCTGGTTCAACCCCCAGCACTAAAAAAAAAAAAAAACTAAACTAAACTAAAAGTAGAACTACCATTTCACCCAGCTATAACACTCCTGGGTATATATCCAAAGGAATTTAAATCAATATACCACAGAGATACCTGCCCATCCATATTTATTGTGTCATTATTCACAATAGCCAAGATATGGAATCAACCTAGGTATCTATCAACAGACAAGCAGAAATGGAAATTGTGGTATATATACACAATGGAGCTTTATTCAGCCACAAAGAAGGAGAAAATTATAGCATCTGCTGGAAAATGTACGGAACTGGAGATTATCATTTTAAGTGAAATAAGTCAGACCCAGAAAGACATGCATCACATTTTCACTCATATGTGGATGTTCAATGTATTTTCAGTATTGAAATATATAGCTGAGTGCAGCAGCTCACACCTGCAATCTCAGCCACTTGAGAGGCAGAGGCAGGAGGATCACAAGTTTGAGACTAGAGGCAGCCTGAGTAATTTAGTGAGATCCTATCTCAAAATAAAAAATTTTTTAAATGGCCTGGGAGTGCAGCTCAGTGTTACAGCACTTGCAAATCACGCAAGAGCGAAGCCCTGGGTTCATCCCCAAGGTACTGAAAATATGTATGTGTGTGTGTGTGTGTGTGTGTGTGATGAAAGTATAAGGGGCCTATGTAGAGAAAGATTGTTGTTGTTAGGTGCTGTTGAGATGGTGTGACTCATAGCGACCCTACATAAACAGGTGAAACACTATTGTCAGTGCTTCTCTGCTGTTCATAGGGTTTTCAATGGCGGACTGATTTTTGGGAGTGGGTTGCAGGGTCCATCTCCCAAGCCTATGGCACCTGGTGTTCCCAGGCAGTCTCCCATCCAAGTACTAACCAGGCCCGACCCTGCTTAGCTTCTGAGATCTGACAGGATCGGATGCCACAGGGCTACGGCAGAGAAAGATAGTGAACTAAAAAAAAGAGAGAGGAGTCAAAAAGAAAGGGTAATGGGAAAAAAGAAAAGAAATATCACATATTTTGCCCATAAGGCAAAATTTAGGTGATGATGGATAGATAGATAGATAGATAGATAGATAGATAGATAGATAGATAGATGTAGATAGAGATAGATAGATAGATAGATAGATAGATAGATAGATAGATAGATATGGAAAGTGTGTGTTGTTGCTTAGGTGCCTTCTAGTTATGTCTGACTCATAGCGACCCTCATAGGGTTTTCAATAGCTGACTGTTTCGGGATTGCCTCGGGAGTGGATTGCCAGGCCCTCCCATTTTTGCGCTGCTGGGAATCAAAACTCAGGACCTCAGAGACTGCAGAGCAGCACTCTACAAACTGAGCTAAATCCCAGCCCACTAGATAGATATAGATGATAGATAAATGTACACATAAGACATGCAAGTGGAAGGGGGGAGAGGGGGTCATGAGAGGGCAATGATAGGGATAGTGAAAATGAGCAATGTACAATGAAATGCATGTATGGAAATGTCATGAGATCCATTAAGTTGTACATTAAAAGTTACAAATAAAATAATATTACTGAAAAATGTATTAAAGGCCTGGGAGTGCAGCTCTGTGGTAAAATACTTGCCCATCCTGTGCAAGGGCCTGGGTTCCACCTCCCCAGCACAAAGGAAAAAAGTAAAGCAAAGCAAAGCAAAGGAAAGAAAAGAAAAAAGAAAAAAACCCATAGAACAAAACCACCACACTAATTTTCTAATTTTTTTTTTTTTTTGAAAGATACTTTTTTTTTTGGTAACTCAGGCTGGCCTCAAATTCACCATATAGCCCAGGCTGGCCTTGACCTTGAAATCCTCCTGCCTCAGCCTTCCTAGTGCTGGAAATATGGGCATGTACCACCCACACCCTACTGGGAAGATACAGTTGGAAAAAAAAAAAAAAGCCAGGCTTCCTGGTGCCCTTTTGTAATCCCAGTGACTTGGGAGGCAGAGGCAGGAAGGATTGTAAGTTTGAGGCCAGAGGTAGTCTGTGTAACTTAGTGAGACCTTGTCTTAAGACAAATAAAAAAGGGGCCCAGGGTATAGCTTAGTGGTAGAATGCTTGCAAAATATGCACAAAGCCAGAGTTCCAATCCCCCAGTACTGAAAAGGAAAAATTATTGTAAACACAATAATATTTACATTCACTGATTTTTTTACTTAGTAAATAGTACTTTAAATTTTTCTTTAACAACAACAAACATTGATAGGTATGACCCATATAAGCATAAGTTTTGAGTGCCCTCAATAATTTTTGAGAGGATGAAGTCCTGAAACCAAAAAGTTTGAGGACCAAGATGTTAATGTTTAACAAATGTTTTTGTTGTTACCTGCGGTAAAGTTGGGGCTGACTCATAGTGACCCTATGTACAACAGAACAAAACACTCCCCAACACTGTGCCATACCTGGCACTATGTCAGTGCCTCTCTGTTCTTCATAGGGTTTTCAATGACTATTTCAGGATTGTTTTGGGAGTGGGCTGCCAGGTCCTTCTCCCATTTTTGTGGTGCTGGGGATCAAACCTCAGGCCTCAGAGAGTGCAGAGCGGCACTCTACCAACTGAGCTAAATGCCAGCTCTGTTTAACAAACAGAATTTCAATTTGTGAAGATGAGAAAGTTCTGGAAATGGATAGCGCTGATGGTTGAACAATATGAAGTACTTAATGCCATGGAGCACCACCTTGGAAAATGATTAAAATAATAAACTTTGTTGTATATATTTAGCCACAATTCAAAAGGAAAAATCCCACATAAACAAAGTTTCAGAAGTGAGTCAAGGAATGGCCTGCAAATAGTTTGTGGAGACCCTTAAGGAAGGTTCTTTAGGAGGAATCAGGCCTGGGAGTTTAAAACAAGAAACACATAGTGCAGCAGATGAACACCTCATATAGCACTGCCTTCTCATCTGTTGATCCCATTCCACAGATGAGCAAACTGAGTCCCACATAGGTGAAATGACTTGTCCAGGGCCATCAACCTTGGGAGTTGGACCTGGATAGGATGGTCTGAGCCACAATGCTCACTTGAGCACTGCTCTCCTCCTGGATCAGTCTCAAGCCCAGTGGGCATATCTGTGCTGGTCCCCCAGACCTCAGCAACCCAGCCAGGGAACTCAGTTCCAACAGTGCTACAGGCTGCCCTGAGAGGGAGGCGGCCACTCTTTCCTTAAACCAAAATGCCACCTACGCACCACAAAGCTGCTTTATTGACTTCTTCTTAAGCCAGTCACTTCCCTAGACCCTAAAAGAGCCTATTCCCACTGTTTAACAGTCTCAGAAGGGGACTCAGGCAGGATGGCAATACCAACCATGCCGTCACTACAAAGGCAAAGAGGCCATGCACACAGGTAATGAAACAAGGTGTGCAAAACAGCCCTACAAAAACAGGGACCACCCCACAGGTATATCAAGACAGGCAGCTGCAGGCAGCCGTTACCACCTGCATAACAAAACCTCCTCTACTCACCATACAGTGCCTCCCTCCCCTCCCCTTAACTGATGCCCCCAACACCCCCTGGAGCCCAGAGCTCCATTCCTTTCTGAACCCATAGAAGCTCCTGTCATCTGATCCTTCTTCCATTTTGTGAAACTCGTACATCCTGGAAACTGCCAGAGACCTCACACACTCACACTCACTCTCACACACTCTTGTATACTTGCACACTCACACTCACACAACACAGACTCTCAGACTCACTCTCATATACACTCACTCTCACTTTCACAATTCACACTCACACATTCTCATACACTTACACACACATTCTCACACTCAGTTACACACTCACAATCACACACTCTCACTCACACACATGCTCACACATGCACACTCACACATTTCACACACTCAACTCACAGACATGCTAACACACTGCCACACACAACTCAACACTGTTACACACTTGCACACACTCACATTCACACACTTGCACACACTCTCACCCTCACACACTCGCACCCTCACACAACTCACACTTACATGCTCACACTTGCATACACCTGCACACACTTATTTGCACACTGTCACACTTCACACTCACTTTCTCACACCCTCATATACACTCACATTTGCACAGTCACACACATGTGTTCACAGCTTGCACACACTTGCACACAAACACAGCTCACACTCTCATGTGCTCAAACACTTGTACACACTCACACACTCTCTCTCACACACACCCCATGTACACATAGTTGGAAGCACAGCTGGCACTGCCCTGGCTGGTCCTTGCATGGCCTTCCTCCCTGCACAGCCCTGGGGAGCCCCTGACCAGCTTATTCTCCCTTTCACTCAAGCCTCACAGAAACCCAGGCACAGGCTGGAGGCCCTGGGTTCCATGAGCTGAGGGCAGGGGTCAGCAGCATGTCCTCCTCTCAGCCTCCCTGCGGGCCCAGTCACAGGGCCAATCCCTTCCCCGCACAGTTGGGAGCGGTCAGTCCTTGCTCCTCAAAGCATGGCTGGGGGACTTGCCTGGATCTGCTTACTTCCAAATCCCTGAGGATCCCTCAGCCTGGAAAGCCATCAGGCCTGGGGCCACTGCCCCAGGGTTTTCCCCATCTTCCCTTTGGTGCCCTTGCTCACCTGGTAGGCCAGCCAGGGGCTCGCCTGTGTGCACAGCAGTGGGGGCCCAAACGTAAAATGGCGGCCTCTCGCCAGCCTACCTCAGTCAGTCTGCCCTGGTTCCTGGAGCCCAGGAGAACCCCAGGCTTACCTTTGTGGGATGGTTTCCCTGTGGAAGATGTGTCCTGACTGACAGCACTCTGGGGGCTCCCACAGAAAGTGGCCCCATAGTGACCAGGCCTCAACCCCCAACAGCCAGTTCAGCAGCTCACCTGCCCTGCAGGAGCTTCCCCAGGCAGCAGCTGCTCCAGATACCAGGACCGATGCTACCACAACGGCACCTGGGCAGCCGCTCCCTACATCCTCCAATTGCACCTTACATGAGCCTGTTCGCAGCAAATGGGGCATTTCAGCTCCACAGATGCTACTGCACACTGACTCTGTGACCTTTGCTAGACAGCACAAAGATTTCCATCACTGAGGTGCTTAATTTCCAAGGCGAGACCCATTTAAATGCATAATGGAAAGACAGGTGGAAGCAGGCACACGGCCCCAAATGAGAAGAAGAGAGCAATTAGTTCTCTCTCGGAGGCATCAGATCCTGGTATCTGCATCTGCAAATTGGGGGCATCCACCTCAAAGAGCCACCAAGGGAGGAAATGAGAGGGTGTATGTGAAAGCACTTATCAAAACACACGTATGTTAGTTAAATTAGAATATATGATTATTTTAAACTTCTTTCTTGTGTCCAGACAAATTCTCCCCATTGGTAATGATAATATTTTAATTTAGGGCTTCTCAAAGTGTGGTCCAGGAACCTGTTCAGATTGCTTACTGAGCCCCATGAAGAATGTCCAAGGGACAAATTCCCAGTTGTCTTTGGACACCGCCCCCCACCACAACCACCATAGACCCACTCACTCAGAATCTCTAGGTACAGAGCCCTCAGCTCTGAATCTGGAACAAAGCCCTGGAGCAAATCTTGGCATAGCAAAGTTTGAGAACCACTGCTACAGTGCATAAAATGCTGCTTCTGAGGATTAGGGAGACCATGGTCCAAATCCCAGCTTGGCCACTAACTTGAGTTCTCAAGGCCTTGTGACCTTCTTTTTAAATATGAGGATGATAATAGGATGGGCAAAGATTTGTTGTTGTTAGGCGCAAAGGTTAACTGCAAGCAAATTGCTTAAGACTTGGGCTAACAAAAAGTAAGGGCTCAACGAATATTAGCCATTGTTTGCCTCCTTCTAAACATGCCTATGGGAGAAGGACCTGGTAATCCATTCTCAAGGCAATCTGGGAACAATCAGCCACTGAAAACCCTATGAGGGTGGCTATGAGTCGGATACCCACTAGAGGGCACTTAACAACAACAACAAAACATGCCTAGGTGCTTCTGCTGTTCCTCTGCCACACAGATCTAAGCCTCTCATCAACCCAGGCAGAACCTAGCTGGAGCTTGTTGGGAGCCAGTGGAAGGCCTGTGAGGTCGTTCTGGCCAGGGTTTGACTAGGCTTCCTTTTCCTCTCCCACTATGAAATGCTGTAATGGCACATTTGGCCACTGGAGGGCAGCATGCTCCTATTTCATTTTAAAAACATCTTTCTACACAGATGTGTTGCACGTCTTAGAGATCAGGAAGATGGAGGGAAGCCTGCTTTACCCCAGTATTTCACTTATGTGCACAAAAGGCAGGAAGCCTTTTGTGAATAGATGTAGCCTAAATTAAATTGTATTCCATATGTCATCAGTTATTTAAAATACAACCTGCAAAGTATACTTTATGAAGAGACATTTTGCTTAAGAGCGCAATTTTGACGTTACCCCGAATTATAAAATGAGAATTTTGTTGCTAAAGCTGGGGTCTCCCCCCCAAATCCTAGTGACAGTTTTCCAGCTCCTCCAGTACCACACCCTTACATGCCAGGACCCCCTTTCCTGTTTTCCCACCCTGCCAGCTGGGGCAGCACATGCAGGAACATGGAGATAGCTGAAGGAGGGGTGGCAACTCCGTCCCTAGCTCCACAGTCCCTCAGCACAGAAGCAGGAATGGTTTCTCCAACCTATGGGTCTGAGTGTTTTAGTAACTGTTGGAAGACGACATGGGGTAGTAGGTGGGAGCTCCCAGGGGAAGTCACTCTCCCCAATCAGGTCCCCCGAGAGTTACGCCCAAAGCATCGGCTAGTTGAGCTCTATGGGGACGGGGTAGAGGACGGATACAGGGAGGGGCAGGCAGTCAACAAGGTTGAGCTATGAGCTCTGCCTCCGCAGTGGGCGGCTGGAATGAACCCTGTGAATGTGTGGCGTGAACACGTGCCGTGCCTCAGAACCATCCTGTTCTAGGGGTGAGGATGATGGGTAGCACCACACCCCAAGGGAGCCCCGGAGTGGAACTCAGACAGAGTGGCCTGCTGTGGTTCTGGAGGACGCCCCCAGGTATGGAGATGGTCCCGCCAAGTGGAAGTTTGCTGGAGCAAGCCAAGGAGGGAAGGGTATGGGCAGGCCAGTGACGGGGTCAGCTAGACGCAGGTGCCTGCTGTTGCCCATTGTCCCAACTCCAGCCCCCTTCCTTCCAGCAACAGCCTCTGACCCCAGGCCAGATCCTTTCCTCTGGCTTCATGGAATGTTTTGTGCTTGTTGACTGGCATTAGCATCTGTAGAAACACTGCTTAGGTGAGCTCGGGGGACCAGAGTCTCTTTCTGTTGCTTGCGGAGTCCTGATACATCACACGGAATCCAGCTGGCCTGGAGTGGAGCCACCTGCCCAGTCTAGATGAGCACCCAGACACAAGCCCAGCCTAAGCCAAAGAGCAGATTCCTCGCCCTGGCTGGGGCTGCTACCAGCAGACACCACCCTTTTTCCAAGTACCTCTTTCCTAGACTTGCAATGGTGATTGACAGGGGGTAGGGGGCACCTGGAGCTGCCAGCAGCTATCTTGCCACCTCAGAGAGAGGGGTGTTTAAGACCCAGGTCAAGCCAGAGAAATCAGGTCCTGTTGCATCCTCTGAGCCCTGCCTCTAATACCTGGAAGCCAGCATTACCTCTGGACAAGTCCATTCCTTGAGCCAGTGACTGATCCTTCTGGCTTTACCAGGTTGGATTGCACTTGATGTCTCTTGCACCTAAAAAGGTCCTAGCCAATACTAACAGTCACTGAACAGCACTCACAAAAGATACTGAGTTGGGTACATTCATGAGTTAATCATTGTACCCTGATTTAATATGAAACCAAAACATCTCTGCTCCATCTCCCACTCACCCACCATTTTTCTTCCACTTGCCTTGGCTTCAGACTTTGCCATCCTATAGAGAGAATTTGGCTATCAATCAGGAGACCTGAGCTCTATGTCTGCTTCAGCCTACCCATGACGTAGAACAAGGCAGCCAGTGCTCCACACCTTGGTTCTCTCTCCATCAAATGGCAAAGTTGCGCTCCATGCCTTCAGATGTCCTTCCAACACTGACATCCTACCGCCATTCTTCCTCTCCCGTCCAGTATTCAACCAGTCACTGAGGCCCAATGAGGTCTTCCAAGGCCTTTCTTCTGCATGTCCACTGGTTACCTTTACAATAACAATGGGCTCTTTCCATTCTTCTTTAATTGCTGCTTTTGCCATGGGCTGCCCCCTACCCCCCCCCCAAAAAAAAAAAGGTTTTGGAAGGACAAGGAGAGCTCTCCATTGATTCTAATCCTCAGAGTAAGTCCCAAATGAACCTTAACCCCTGATGTTATCAGACCCCTTAGTGTTATTGGTTGTGTCCTGCTTCTCTCTCCCTTCCCTTTATATAGTAAGATACATCCTCTCAAATTTGGGTCAGCATCAGCTAACCCAAACCTGCATCAGCTAGCTTGAATTAAAAAAGGGAAACAACATGTGATGAGGCACAGGGCTAATCCTCTCCCTTCCAGACTTGTGCAGACTTGGCTGGGTGCAGAAATGTGGGCACCAACAGCTTCTGAGTTTCCGAGTTACTGGTAGAGCCCAAGTTAACCCATTTAACTTGCCTCAACACAGTGTTGACTCATTCAGTTCAGAATCTTCTGGGTCCTTGTTCTATATGGCCCTCCCACATCTTCCCATCCTGGAATTGGGTTGGATTTTTAATTTTTATTTGGGGTGTGTTTTGTTTCGTTTTGTTTTGTTTCTGTTTGACTCAGTTTCAGGGTTTTACATTTATTTATGTGAAATATAATCTTATGAGATTACTACCATCTTTTTCACCTAAAACGTTTTTGGAGCCTAATTCTTTCAATTGCCTTATTGTCTTCATCATGACTGTGGATTCGATGGGTCCAAGTCATCAGGGAAAATGTTGACCAGGACAGGACCAACTGGGCAAGTTGTTAACGTTAGATGTTACTGGGGAACATGGGTCTGGGAAGCTGGCAGCAAACCTCAGTCTTGGTGTTCAGCACTTAAAAAAATTTAGACCCAACACAGACATTATGATATGAATATAGGTAAGGTTTATTGTGAAAGATAGCACACCTTTGAGAAGTGAAGGAGGGCAACAGAGAAGAGCTATTGCACAGATCTAAGGCTAAACGTGATTTTTATAGTGGGAGTTGGGTCTTCAGGGGAAGGGAGAAACTCTCTACACCCAGGGTCCTTGTTTAAAATGGTTATTGGACTTCCTAGTGTTTTCAAAAAAATAGCCTTATGAGCCAATTCTTCACCTCAAATGTTAAGAATTTAGGTAGCACTGCCTATAGTGGCTCACGCCTGTAATCACAGTGACTTCGGAGGTAGAGACAGGAAGATCACAGGTTTGAGGTCAGAGGCAGCCTGTGTAAGAAAGTGAGACCCTGTCTCAAGATAAAAAATAAAAATGGGCTGGGGGATGCAGCTCAGTGGTAGAACAATGTTCTAAGCGTTGGGTTCAACCCCTAAGTACCATATAAATAAGTAAATAAATAAATAAATTGAGGCAGCTATTATCTCAATTAGGGTGCAGAGTCCACCAAAGAATGTTCTTTTTAATTGGGGGTGTTGTTCATTTCACATTTTATTATCTATCATGGCTGGATGCAGGAGTCATTCTTAATCCCCCTTTTCCTCCGTTTTACCTGTTAATGACTGAGCTAACCTGCCTAACAAAGCCAGCTAGCATGATCACTTATCTGTCACCTAGAACTCCAGAGGGACACTCTATCTGCCACACTCCCTGCCCTTTCTGCCCACTTGGATTAGAGATGCAACTTATCTAAATTTAAGCAAGAATTGAAACATCTTTGTATCCAATCCCCTTCCCCCCACCCCCCAAAAAAATAAAAAAAATAAATAAATAAACAGTGACTTAAGCAGTCTCTCCTTCAGGACTAGGAGTTCCTATCCTATTCTTTTTCCTTTTTTCTTTTCTTTTTCTTTCCTTCTTTCTTTTTTCTTTCTTTTTTTTTTTTTAAAGCTAGTTCTTACTACATTGGTCAAACTGGCCCTGAATTTGCGACTTATCTCAGCCTCCAAGGAGCTAGGATTGTAGGTGTGTGTCACCACACCTGGTTCCCTATACCCTTTTAAACATGTTCACACATCTCTCTCTCCCCTCTACCTTTTTTAAAGATAATATTCTCAACTATGTAGCCCAGGCTGAACTTGAATTTGCAAATTTCCTGCCTCAGGCCCTCAAATGGGGAGATTACAGGCAAGCGCACTACACATGGCACAAGACATCTTTTAAGTAGTTTGTTCCCAGAAGCCAGATTCCCCAAGTATTACTTTCCAAACCTCTCTTGCATTGTTGGCTGGGGAAGCAGGACTCAAGGGGATTTCTAAGCAAGAAAGCATGACAGGAAATGAGAGATGTTAGAAGGGGGTGTATTAGTCCAGCTGTCATCACTGTAGCAGAAAAACCAACCCAAATAAATTTATGGGGGAAGAGGTTTGTTAGGAGCTCACAGTGACAGAATCAGTCCACAATGGCGGCAGGGCAGGCATCATGGCAGGGTGGCAGGGCCTGTGGTTGATGACCTCAGGACATGGTGGACCAGGAGCAGAAAGAGACCAGCGCTGTGGGTCTGGGGTAAAAACTTCCAAAGGCCCAATTCCAGGATGGTACTTCTGCCAAAGGCCCACCTCCCAAAGTTCCACAACCTCCCAGGACAGTACCACCAGCTGGGGACCAAACAACATGACCTTTTGGGGAAAATTTAGGGCCAAACCATAATAGGGAACAATTAGAATGTACATATTAAAAGTAACTTGTGATAATAATGGATGTTTTACATTGCCTTTGGATCTCTTAGATGGCTGAACTGCATAGAATTGCAAAAAGTGTACAGGAGAATTTTTCTTTTGTTTTTCTGTCATATACAGAATCCTGAAGATTTACAGGCATTGACAGGAATATGTTCCAGAAGCTGTATTTCGCTGAATCTAAAATATGGTAAGACTGCCAGGCGTGGTGGCACTCACCTGAATCCCAGCAACTAAGGAGGCAGGAGGATCACAAGTTGGAGGCCAGAGGCAGCCTGCATAACTTAGGGAGACACTATCTCAAGAGAAAAAAATAAGAAAATGTGCTAGGGTTGCACTGGTAGAGCGCTTGCAAGGCATGTGTGAGGCCTTGGGTGTTCAACCCCCAAGTACTGCAAAATAAAATAGAATAGAATAATTAAATAAACAAATACAGTAGAATTTATAGATGCTCCTGTATTTAATAAACATCAAGAAAGAAAATGTGTAACCAATTAAATTGCAGCACAATGCTTTCTTACTTGGAATTTTATTGTTGTTGTTGTTAGGTGTCCTTGAGTCAGTATCTGACTCATAGCGACCCTATGTACAACAGGCAAAACACTATTGCCAGTGCTTCTCTGCTATTCATAGGGTTTTCAAAGGTGGGTTGATTTTTGGGAGTGGCTTGCTGGGTCCTTTTCCCAAGCTTACAGTATCTGGCGTTCCCAGGCAGTCTCCCATCCAAGTACTAACCAAGCCCATCCTTGCTTAGCTTCCAAGATCTGAGGGAATCAGATGCCACTATAATATGGCTGCAGGCGGAATTTTATTAGGTACTTTACATACTCTTCTATGTACACTAGACACTTATTGGAAGGACTTCTTTTGACTTATTTAGACATTTTTATGTGTGCAGATAAAAAGGACAGTATGAGGAAACGTACTAATTCTTCATCAGATGCAGTGTCCAACTCTTTTGAATCCCTTCTCAGTCTTTAAGTGCCTATTCACACATCATTGTCCTCTGTACTACCAATAGCATTGGCAATGCAGCATTTCTTAAAGAGAGTGCTGCTTTACAACCATCAGGATTTGGGCTCAAACATAAAAAGATGGTGTGCGTGGCACAGTGTCAGGGAGTGTTTCATTCTGTTGTACATAGGGTCACTATGAATTAGAGCTGACTCAATAGCACCTAACAACAACAATTCTTTCTGGGTGCCTATTCAGCAAATTTTGATCACGGTGCTGGATCTTACCAGGACGTACTGAGTGAGGTTGCTTGTAAGGTGCATCTCAACATCCCAGATGCTAAAACATGAAAACCAGTGAACTGAGGTCGCTCTTACAAGGCCACTTTTTGAGTTATCCCAAAGGCAATACCCAACCTAGCACATGAGCAATAGCCCCAGACTTCTTCCATTGATGGGCATCATTGTATCAAAGCAGGCCAGCCTGGGCCAAGCAGGTCTTGGGAACTTGGAACTAGGATTACTTTTGTGTAAAGGAACACTGGGCACAGTGGAGTGGGCCTCTGCCACCTGGGATGTCATGAGCACAGAAAGCTGCAGGGAGCAGAGGGGAACTCATACACTGGGAGGGGCCGAGGTATACAGGAGAAACAGCAGAATCTCAGCTGCCATGGGCTCTCCGGGTCCTGTGACTGGCCTCTACCTGGACCCAGGTGCCTTCTAGTGCTTGTGTTCTGTGGCACCCTAAGCCTACCATTTCCAGTGCATCTCTGAGCGGGCCAGTTGGTCCATATCACTGACAGAGTCTCCCTATGCCAACACAGCTTGTGGGGGTCCAATCCAGGACTAAGACAGCTGTGTTTGCTCAGCTCTTAGCTCCTTTTCAGACGGTGGCTTCCCCACCACTCTTGGGCCTTTGAAAGCCTGAATGGCCACAAAGCAACTTCTAGAGCTGTTATTCAGGCAGTGTTCTAAGTGGCCTGCAAACCTTGGGCCCTGCTCCTGCTCAGTTACCTTTGTTCGTCCTCCTTTATTTGGCCTAGTGTGTAAGGGATTGAGGGAGGGGCAGCTTGTGACTCGAGCTCTCCATGTGAGATCACCTACCCCATTCAAGGATTATGCCCACCGCCTCAGCCCAGTCCTCTAACCAGCCCACCTGCCTCTTGCTGGGCCTGCTGGGGCTTCAGGGCTTTGAAACTTCCATTTGCCTCCTGTGGGAGGGCAGTTTTAGGGGTAGGGGCTGTGGCCTAAGAGTGGTGAGGAAGCCACCATCTGAAAAGGAGTTGAGAGCTGAGCAAACACAGCTGAGACATCCTCTCAAGAGCCAACACTACACACTCGGGCCTTTGAAGCTTGGGCAGTTTCTCCAAGGCCTCCGGCCTCAAATATCAGCTGCTTTCATCAGGGAGGTGGCCAGGTTTCCCCAAAGTATGAGCTACACAGCACATATAAGTTCCCAATGGCTTCTGTGACAAACTGCCACAAATGTAGTGGTTTAAAACAAGATGAACTTATCATCTTATAGTTCTGGAGGTTAGAAACCCAAAATGGGTCTGTGTTCCTTCTGGAGGCTCTGGGGAAAATCCCTTGCCTTGACTTTTCTAGGTTCCAGAGGCTGCCCCATTCCTTGGTTGGTGGCCGCACATCATTCCACCCTTTGCTTCTGTCATCTCATCTCCTCTTTCACTGATACTCCTGCTCCCTCTTATAATGGCCCATCTGGATAATCCGAAATCATCTCTATCCTCAAGACCCTTAACCATCTCTGCCAATCCTCTTTGCCATAGAAGGAGACATCATCACAGGCCCCAGGGATTAGGATGTGACCATCTGGTAGGGGCATTGCTTGGCCTACCATAGCACAAAGACTGAAAAAGGGATCTCCTTCATGGTATTCCTCTATAATCAAGACTTTAAGAATATCAAAAGGAGCAATAGGATGGAGGAGGGGGGTGATGAGAGGGTAATGTGGGAAGTGATCATTAGCAATGTACAATGAAATGTTGTTGTCTTTAAATGCCATTGATTTGGGTCTGACTCATATCGACTTTCATAGGGTTTTCAATGGCTGATTGTTTTAGGAGTGGGTTGCTATATCCTTCCATTTTTGCAGTGGTGGGTATTGAACCTGGATCTTCAGAGAGTACAGGTCAGCACTCCACAAACTGAGCTAAACCCCAGCCCCCATACAATGAAATACATGTATGGAAATGTCATAATGAGACCCATCAATTTGTACATTAAAAATTACCAATAAAAAACAAGCAGCAACAACAAAGCACAGCTTTTTTTTTGTTGTTATTGTTGTTTGTTTTGTTTTGTTTTTTTGCAGTACTGGAGGTTGAACCCAGGGCCTTGTGCTTGCATGTTTTGCAAGTGCTAGACCACTGGGCTGCACCTCCCTTTTTTTTTTTTTTTTTTTTTTTTTTTTTTTTTTTTTTTTTTTTTTTTTTTTTTTTTTTTTTTTTTTTTTTTTTTTTTTTACTTTTTTGAGACAGGGTCTAGCCAAATTACACACACTGCCTCTGGTCTTGAACTTGCAATCCTCCTGCCTCCACCTCCCGAGCCACTGGGATTACAGGTGTGCACCACCTTGCCCAGCGCCCAGCTGATTTTTTAACAAAACGGTAGTAACAATATTTAACCACCACTTACTGGGGACAAAGGAAAGTAGCATTATTGGCCTCATTTTAGGTCATTTTCCCAGGGTGACCTAGATGGTAAGTGGCAAGTAGACTTCAGCCCACGTCTCCTTTGCCAGGCAGATGTTAAAAGAGGTCACACTTCTTCCCTTGGGGACCACAAGGCAGAAGCTTAGTCTAACACTATTTGTGCCAGAGAGCTTTGCAGCCTTAGGTTCAGAGGCACTTCCAACCAATCATGTCACATGTGGATATACCAATAGGCCTGGCACAGGTGAAGAACCAGCCAAGCCTCCAGGCTCTCGTCACTACCTTAAGAAATCTAATCCATTTTCAGTCTTCATGTTACAGTCGGGATCTGAAATGACTCCCTAAGGTCATGTGTTAAAAGCTTGGTCATCAGCCTGTGGCCCTACTGAGACGTAGTGGAACCTTTAGGAGGTGGGGCCTAGTAGAAGGAGGTTAGGTCATTGGAGGTGGGTCTTTGAAGGCAACATTGGGACCCCAGACTCTTCCATTCTTACTCTGTGCTTCCTGGCCACCATGAGGTGAGCACCTTTTTCTACGTGCTCCTGCCATTGTGTACTATGCTGCCACAGGCCCAACCAACAGGGTCAAGCAACCATGTACCAAAAAACCTTTGAAATCATGAGCCAAAACAAATCTCTCCTCCTTATAAACTGATTCTCTCAGGTTTTTTATCACAACATTGGAAAGCTAACTCACACACCTGGTAACTCACTAGCCAAGGGACTGCACTCTTTGGGCATTGACCCCATGCCCAAAGGACAGCTCTGAGCCAGTCCAGCAATGAATGCAGTACCATCCGAGTCAGGCTGTATACTCAGAACGATCATCAGGGTTGTGGTAAGAGATTGACAGGGCAGAGAAAGAGAAGCACTGTTTTCATAGGCTGGCCTTCATGAAGCTCTCATCAAAGTTCCTAGAGGGGTATGGTCAGAGGTAGATAAAGGCACAGAAGTGGTGCACAGTCCATGCATGCAGGAAAGAAAAGGAGTGAATGCCAGCTGCCCAATCTTTTACAGTAAGTTGCAACAGTGACAATAAAAAGTGGGCAAGGGTGAAATACAAAGGGGGAAAGTGATGCAGGCCACTTGAAAGGCATGGGCTTGGGGACCCTGGCGCCAGAGCAAAGAGTGTCTATTAGAAATGATGGTGAGTTCACCTTGAGTGAACTTGGGTGGAATGGCCCTGGGTATGTGTGCCTCATCTTGTGGTTTACAATATCCAGGAATCATGTATTACAATCCTGGTCCTCTGACCCCTCAAACCAGCAATAAGTAGTAAGAGACTTTAAATCTATTCAAAAATAAGAGATGAAATAAAGGAAACTCTTAGTATTCACACTCCAGCAGTGTTTAGCAATTTTGTACTCATCACAATTACGGATTAAAGTGTTTGAACGCATAAGAGAATCTGGGATATATCAGCCTGTGGTCCAAGTCTGAAATGTGTAATTGAAGTTAGACATGTGACTTTAATTTTGGAGGTGTGAGGAAATTGATTGTTAGTAAACACCATTAGGTTGCTCAAGGGGACTTGATTTACAACATTTATAACATTTTCAATTGCTTTGTGCAAAGCAAGATGTAACTGCTTGGACTTGGATATGGCTCAGTTGGGAGTTCAATGTCCTAGAGAGAATTAAAACTTGTAAATACAGTTTAAAATGGTTAAAGTAATTTAATGAAGCCAGCAGATGGGTTTGTTTTAGTGGAACTTGTTAAAATGTATGAATGATTAAAGGACAAGAAAAAATGTACTATCAATATAACAAAATGTTATATGTTACATGTATGATGACCTTAAGGTTTTTAAGAGCTGAGGGTATAACTCAGTGGTACAGCACTTGCCTAGCATGCACAAGGCCCTGGATTTGGTTTCCAGCATCACAACAAAGATAAAAAGAAATCTAGGTTTAAAACTTTTAACTCCCTTGTTGCTGTTTCTATGCCGTGGAGTTGGGTCTGACTCACAGTGACCCTATATACAACAGAACGAAACACTCCCCAATTCCGTCCCAGGCACATGATCTTTTTTATGTTTAAGCCCATTGTTGCAGTTACTGTGTCAATCTATCTAATTGAAGGTTTCCTTTTTTCCCTTGACCCACCACTCTCCCAAACATGATGTACTTCTCCAGGGATTGGTCCTTCCTGACATGTCCAGAATATGTAAGATGCAATCTAGCCATTCTTGCTTCCAAGGAGCACCCTGGTTGCACTTCCTCTAGAGCAGATCTGTTGGTTCTTTTGGCAGGCCATGGTACATTCAATATTCATCTCCAGCACCATAATTCAAAAGCATTAATTCTTCTCCTGTCACCCTTACTCAACGTCCAGGTTTCACAACCATATGATGTGACTGAAAATACCATGGCATGACTCAGGCACACTTTTGTCTTCAATGTGACATCTTTACTTTTCAATAGTTTAAAGAGATCTTTTGCCACAGCTTCTCTCAGTGCAATGTCTTTTGATTTTTTTCACTGCTGCTTCCACGGTTGTTGATTGTAGAATCAACTAAAGCAAAATCTTAGACAACCTGTCTTTTCTCCACTTATTGTGAAGTTGCATACTGACCCAGTTGTAAGGATTTTTGTTTTGTTGATGTTGAGTTGCAATCCATACTGAAGATTATGTTTTTTGATCTACATCAGTAAATGTTTTAAATCCTCTTCACTTTCAGCAGTTGTGTCATCTGCATAATGCAGATTGTTAGAGTCTTCCTCCAATCACAATGCTGCATTCTTCATAAAGTCCAGCTTCGCAGATGATTTGTTCAGCATAGAGATTGAAGAGGTATGGTGAAAGGTTACAGCCCTGACACACACCTTTCTTGATTTTAAACCAGGTGTTTCCTTGTTCTGTTTGAATGACTGCCTCCTGGTCCATATTCCCATGCTTTGCAATGTGATCCATAATTTATTATGATCTACACAAATGCCTCTGCATAGTCAATGAAACACAGGTATCTTTCTGGTATTCTCTTTTGGCTAATATCCATCTGACATGAGCAATGATGTCTCTGGTTCCACGCCCTCTTCTGAATCCAGCTTGATTTTCCAGCAGTTCCCTGTCTATATACTGCTGCGGTTGCTTCTGAATGATCTTTAACAATCTTTTATTTGTGATATTAACGATGTTTGATAATTTCTATAGTCTTGGGATTAGGCACAATTATTTACCCCCCTTAGCAGACTGAAACTTAATTGATGGAATAAATTGATGGACATACTTTTGTTTAAATGATTTGACTTTTTAAATATGTGTTTTAATATGGTCTGTGCCAAGCAATATCAAAGCCATCCATAATCTCCAAGTCTGTCCTATGTTTAATAGGCAATATTAAATTTTTTTCCCTAAGTATGCACTGATAAGGAGGCCAGCCAACGCTTTTGAGGAAGTTTAAAAATGAGAAGCCACATAAATTACCTTCCTTAAGAAACAGCCATTTCAAAAGATTTTCTTTAATATCAAAATATTTTCATGGACAAGTGAGCTAGCAAACACACATGCACCCATGTGCCTTCTGACAGAGTATCCTGAAATTAAGGGATTAAAGTGCTTGTACCCTGGGTTTAGAAAACTTTCTGGTTAGAATAATTTCTCCCTCTCCTGAACTCCTATACCACTTTTCCTTTAGGTTGGCAGGAAAATAATTAAAACAAATGTGTCTGCCTCTCTCAAAAAACTTGATTGACCCTCTGGAGACCAGGATCCTTCTTGTTCCGTGGTTTTTTCCACAGAGATTCAGCCACAGCAGATTCACACTGAGCATCTACTGAACTTCCAGTCAGTAAAACCTGTAAGAATGTTTCCCAAAGCAAATGCAAACTCCTTGCCCTCTCTTCTAGACCCTTTCCCAGGGCAACAAGTGAAACTCACTGAACTAATCCCTAAACAAGAGGGTCATACAATGAAGACTGTCACCTCTGGTCCAGCCCAGAGAGTGCTGGCTTAACCCCTAGCCCCCTTCATTGGGAGGACATACCATGTTAAGGAGTCTCCTATTTTTAAGAGAGCCCCTTCAAAATTAATAGATCTGCTTCAAAATTAAAATTAGATTAGTCACAACTATCATATGTCCTAGTGTTCTTTGAGTTCTATGTCATACTACCACTTTATAGACAAGGGAACTGCAAAGCACCATTTCATGGACATGAACTCTACCTTGATACCAGACCCACCGCCCAAACACAGCCACGTGACTTTGGTTGCTAAATTATGTGTCTGTACCACATTGTGCTATTAAAGATTGTCTTCACTGCTCCGCACTTTGAGTGCTTCCAAAAGGACATAGATAAGAAGAGAATGGGAGAGGCCAGGTCAAGTCACCTCCAGATCTTTCATAAATGCAGGTTCTGATTCAGTATGACCCAGGTGGGGCCTGAGGTTCTGCATCTCCAATACGTCCCCAGGTGATGCTGGACAGCTATGGAAGTTATTATTTTTTGTACTGGGGATTAAACTCAGTTTTTTGTGCATGCTAACCACATACTCTGCCACAGAGCTACATTCCTAGGCCTCTCTGGGGCATTCTGAGTAGGGAAGGGTGAGATAACTCAAGCTAAATAAAAGGACTGGTGGAAAAACAGAAGTTATATAACCATTTGATACTATAGAGAACAAATGAAAGTAGGTCTTATCATCAGGGAGTCCCTTACACAGTCATGACCTTATTTGCAACTCACAGTCCTGTGAGGAAACCACCTTTTCAAAACAAATAAAATGGAAATGTAGTAAGACTGAACACACCAGTGTCAAAAACATTAGAGGTTCAGGTGCCCCACACCATTGCTGACCCTCCCCTCTCTTCCCACACACGTCTGAAAAACAGCAAGCAAAGAGCAAGCAAGGGGCTATCATGGGAGAGTGTTTTAATGTGGTCTGTGCCAAGCAATATCAAAGCCGTCCATAATCTCCAAGTCTGTCCTATGTTTAATAGGCAATATTAAAAAAAAAAATTGTAAGTATGCACTGATGAGACCAGCCAACGCTTTTGAGGAAACTTAAAAATAAGAAGCCACATAAATTACCTTCCTTAAGAAACAGGCATTTCAAAAGATTTTCTTTAATATCATAAAATATTTTCATGGACAAGTGAGCTAGCAAACACACATGCACCCATGTGCCTTCTGACAGAGTACCCTACCCCCACCCCCCACCAAGTGGACATGGAATCAGAGAAATGAATACAGCAGATGGAACAGATACAAGAAAAACAAAATCAGTAAAAAGAATGGAATTATAACTTTGTGCTTGGTTATTTTCCTATGTCACAACAAAACAAAAACATTTCGGTGCAAATAGTTAATTTTTCCTCTTTTCCATTTAAGTCTGGTGGAGAAAAAAATACTTTTTCTATAATAAAATATGTAGTTTTTTGGTTTTTTTACTTTTTTAACGTAACTTTTTTTTTTCTTTTTTGCAGAAAATAATTTTGTAAACTGTCACTTCGCGGGCAGGAAGGCTTGAGACCACCTGGGTCCCAGCTCGCCCAGGGGAAGGCTGAGAGTTGAAACCAAACCCGGGCAGGAGATGGGACAGCGGGGGTGCAGGGCCGGGCGCGCGTGGAGGAGCCAAGGGAGCAGGGGTGGCGGGGTGGGTTAGAGGTCACTCTCGCCGTACAGCGCCGTGGAGAAGGACATGTAGTCCAGAGCACCAGGCACCGCGTCGGGGCCGGCGTAGGGGGCCATTCGCGCGATGCAGTACTCGGCCTGGTCCGGTGGCAGCTCACGGCGCAACTCGTCCACTGTGATGTAGTTCTGCGGAGAAATCATGGTTAGAGGCCGTAAAGCCTGGCGGCCGTAAAGCAGTGCAGCGCGGCACAACATGGCTGCTTTGTGGCCTTAAACTAGCCAGGGACCTTACCTACCCTGGCTGTCCCAGGTTTGCTTCCTCCTAGTTCTTTTAGATCCATGCGTTTATGTACGTACATGCGTACATACATCTGTTGTTGTTGTTGTTAGGTGCCATCGAGTCGGTATCCGACTCATAGCGACCCTACATACAACAGGGGAAACACTATTGTCAGTGCTTCTCTGCTCTTCGTAGGGTTTTCAATGGTGGATTGATTTTGGGGAGTGGGTTGCCAGGTCCTTCTCCCAAGCCTACAGCACCTGGTGTTCCCAGGCAGTCTCCCATCCAAGTACTAAGCAGGCCCGATCCTGCTTAGCTTCTGAGATCTGACAGGATCGGATGCCACAGGGCTACGGCTGCAGGCATACATCTACATACACATAAATATGTATTCTAAAAACCATTCTATTTTCTACTTCAATACCTATTTTAGCCTATTTCCAAACGAATTCCACGTGCTAATTACACCAGTACTCTTGAATCACACCAGTCTGGAGTAATAATTTGCAGGCACATCAGCATGCACTCTGGTGGAACAGATTCCTGGAGGGCGCTCACACCCACTCAGTTGGGCTCTCTGGAGGTATGTGCCAGGAGCGTGCAGCCCATTAAGATGAGGATCCAATTTGGGTATCAGTGTTACAGACTACATCCAAAACGTGGCCGGCTGTCTTAAGTCTGCAAAAGTGTAGCCTTGTACCACCTCAGCCAGTTCCCAGCCTGGGTCTCTGCCTTCCCCTTCCCCTCCATTTGCCTCTGCTTAGAAGGTCTACTTAGAAGCTCCTTCTGTAGGAGTTGGGGGTCCAGAACTCCCTCAGGAGCTCTGACCCACAAGGTATATCCCTCAACCCCATGCCCTACCTCTGTGAGTCCTCTGGGAACCAGTGTGAGGGAGAGTAAGGCTGCCCTCTGGTCACTTCAAAAGTCAGGAGGTCAGGTCCCTGTCTGAGCCTTTTTGTCACATATACAATGTTAGTCACTTCAACTAAATGGGGCTGGGATTTAGCTCAGTTGGTAGAACGCCGCTCTATGGTCTCTGAGGTCCAAGTTCGATTTCCAGCACCGCAAAAATGGGAGAAGGACGTGGCAATCCACTCCTGAGGCAATCCCGAAACAATCAGCCATTGAAAAACCTTTGAGGGTTGTTATGAGTCCGACATGACTCAACGGCACCTAACAACAACCAGCTCCAAGGTACTATGACTGTAGTGAGGGTGTCCTTGAACTTAAATCAGAACCTTGTAGCTTTTACTCCCTTATAGATTAGGACACTTCTGAAGTTGTACTCCCTATGGGCTTTTGCTTTTTGTAACTGAATCTTTTCTGTTCTGAAGGAAGGCCAGCATACAGGAAGGAAACAGCCCCTAGGCCCCCCTTCCCCAAATTTCCTCTGGATTCTCCCTCTTTTCTATAATATTAGAGGGATCTGTGGCTCCTGCATCTCTCTTCAGGTCCCTGGGCTGTGGGTCCAAGTGACATCCATGTCCACCAATGACCACATCAGATGGCCAAAACCTGGGTTGAACCTCTGGCCTCCTCAGAGACAGCCCTCTACATCCCTCCCACTCTTCCACTGCCAGGTGCAGTGTTGAAGGATACCTGGAAGATTTAGAAACCTGCAGCAGGCCATTGCTCACGGTGGAAAAATGAGACACATGCTTTCTCCTACTGTCCATCCCTCAACCTCCTCCCCACCAACAGGCCATGCCTGTGTCCAGGAGGAAGTAAGGGCCAAGGCCCAGGGGCACTCTGATGTGCTTTCCACTGTCCAAGCACACACCCCAACCCACTCCACCATCATTTCATCACCAGTGAAGGAGTCCCTCACTGACTCCCAGTGTCCTAGCAGGGGACCTCTGTTAATACTGGGTCCTAACCCAATAGCTGAGCCCAAGGCATTCCAGAAACTGGTAGAGGTGCGCAGTGATGAGAAGTGCGTGGGACCCCAGAAGAAGGGGAGGTTGAGACCCTCACATCCCGACCCTGTTCCCTCCACATCAGAGTCCAGCCCATGCCTGCCACCCTAGCACAGTGTCTGTGCTGCAGGAGACCCACCTTGTCCCCAGCCAGGATCTTGAAGGAAGCCATGACCTGATCTGCCGTGTCTGTGTCAGCTGTCTCTCGGGACATGAAGTCGATGAAGGCCTGGAACGTCACCACCCCCAGGCGATTGGGGTCCACAATGCTCATGATGCGGGCAAATTCTGCCTCTCCCTGGAGGGAACAGCCAACCCAGGCCGTCAGCCCACGGCCTACTGAGAATACCTCAGGTGGGCCTCAAGCCCCTGGCAGCCTACGGTTGGAAGAGGGGGTGTGACAGCCCCTCACCTAAGCTGGGGTGCCCTGCTAGTGTCGCAGGGACTCAGTACTTAACAACCAGAGACCCAGCTCAGGGCTTCCCACTCCCTACAGGGAGCCAGGGTCCCCTTAGAGAAAATAATAATGATGGTATTATTAATCATATAATAATAACATTAATAATGACTAATACCTATACAGCATATACTGTATGCCAGTCACTATTCTAAATGCTTCATAGATTTTAATTCATTTAATCCTCACCACAACTACGTATTGACAGCACCTAATATAACAACAACAACTATATAAAATCTTATGATTTCCATTGTATGGCTAAGAAATCTGAGGTCCAGTCAGGCTAAGTGAGTTGTCCAAGGTCACAAGGCCAGTAAGTAGAAGCTGGGATTTGAACTCAAGCAGTCTGGCTCCAGAATCTCTTCTCTCTCCACTGCTCAGTATTTCCTAAGCGCCAGATATGTACACAGTACTTATGTTAAGTCCTTACAACCGCTCTGTGGGGCTCCCCTCATGTCATCTGAGGCCACAACCTGATGGTTGTGGAGCTGGGATTTACTTCTGAAGTCACTGCTTCTCCCAGAGCCCTTGCCCCTGCTGGGCAGCCCATGGCCTCTACACTTGTCACTACACCTAGGAGGCACCTGCCTGCCCAGCTAAGTGCCCTGCCCTGTTCAAAAAGCCAGAATGAGGGGAGGGCACACTAAGAAAGGTAGAGAGGGGCCTGGGACAATGGCAGAGTGGCAGCGGGCCTGGCGGGAGCCAGTGCCAGGGTAGAAGCCAAAATCTAAACCTCTGTGCCTTGTGGGAGACGAAGTGGAGTCAATCTCAAACCCAGAGTGTCCAAACCACCCATCTTTCCCGCTAGCCTGGGGTCAGCCCAGGTGTCCACAATGGACGGGAGTGAAAAAGCCCAATCTCCACAGGAAGTACCGTAAGATGAGCCGCACAGAAACCAAGGAGGGCCACACACAGGCCTCGTGGCTGGGCCCAGCTTTCAGGTGCCATCTTCCCTGAAGATGGGGGCTGGAGGCTTCTCTGAGGAGGGCAGCCCTAGCCTGAGGGCCTCATGCCCACCATGGGCAGCACCTGGCCTCTCCTGCCAGGGCAAACCAGAGCCTGGCAGAGGGTAGGGTTTACGTTACCATGTTGTAACCCATGGAGATAAGGCAGGCGCGGAAATCGTCTGTATCCATCATGCCTGTCTTCTTCTGTGGGGCAGTGGCACCGAGACACAGAGGGACAGACAGGAGGAGGAGGAAGGGCCGGCCCAGGACCAGGAAGACAGGGTCAGGAAGGGCACAGGAACATAGGAGGAACACGTCCAGGGCAAATGTCCACAGAAAGGAGGAAGACACAGTGGAGAGGCGCGGAAGTCCGTCCACAGGATGAAGAGCGGTAAGGAGACAGGAAGGCGGGCACCCAGCAGGTTCCCACGAAAGACAACCGAGGTCAGAGTTCAGAGGTTGGAGTGGCAGAGGGAGGAGCCCAACATGGGCACGCAGGGACAGTAGAAAAGGATGAGCCCCATGGCCCACAGGAAGGGGGACAGGGAGATCCAGACAGAGAGAGAAGAGAAAAAGGAGAAAGGCGTTATTTCTCGCCCTAGAGGCCACCCCTGAGCGTGCTCCATGCAGGAGGCGAGTACCTGGGGGTCGTTGCCAATATCATAACCCAAGCTGATGAGGCAGGCTTTGAACTCCTCGGGACCCAGCTTGCCGGAGTGATCCTGGGGCCGCGGTGTGCCAGGCAGCGAGCCATGCGGTGCCAGGGAGGTGGAGGCCGTGAGGGGTGGGGGGTGGGCCATGCCCCACGTGGAGGGTGGCGTGTGTTGGGGGAGACACGGGGACAAAGGCATGCGGGTGAAGAGGGTGGAGGGTGGAGGGCAGGGGGCGGGGAAGAGGGAAATAAAAGTGCACACAGTTAGACACACGCGCGAGGTTCCAGAGGGGGCCCTGTCCCCGGCACACACAGCTCTGCTCCAGGAAGCAGGGCTGGAGGGGAACACAATGAGCCATGAATGTGAGAAGCTCCCCCCGAAGTGCTCCAGGCCACCCTGGTGTCCCCGAGGGCTCCACCCACCCAGGTGCCTGGAGGGCAGTGAAGTGGGCGGGGTGATGGGCAGCACCTGACCCCATTCTCCCCCTACCCTGTAGCTGCCCCAAGCTCCAGGGCAGAGGACTCTTGACATCCCCAAAAGAAGGTCCCAAAGGCAGCCTGGGCAGGGGCTCTGTCCCAAGGCAGAGTAAGGGACACAGCTAGGGGCAGCAGGCCTTCACTGGAGCCTGGTAGTCTGGATCCCAAGAGTTGATTCCTCATGGCAGGGAGGAAGGGTCAGAGGTCCCTCCAGCCCCCACGACATCTGCACTCTCTCTAGGAATGCAGGGACCTTCACAGGACACCAGGAGCTTTCCAAGGCCAGCTTGGAAAGCGCAGCTCCATGGGGTGCACTGAGTCAGGGCGGGCTGACTCCCTTCCTGCTCGCCTGCCCCAGAATCAGGCCCAGCATGGTGGCCCACGCCCTGTGCAGTGCCCTCCAGGGCCCTGGGTCAGGGGCTGGGGGCTGCTCTAAGCAAGCGAGGACTGGGCTCTTACCCGGTCAAAGTGGTTGAAGGAGGCCCGGAACTCGTTCATCTGCTCCTGGCTGATGCCCTTGGCATCCCGGGTCAGAATCTGGTTCTCCACCTCGTTGATGGTCCTGGCGATGGTGGTGAGCAGCTGCTCCCAGCCCACGCGGATATGCTGGAGGGTGACGGGCATGTTAGCAAAGGGGCCCTGGGCTCCAGGGTGCCCCTGCCCATCCCTCCTCTGACTGTCAAAAATGGCCAAAGCAATCAAACTCAGCCTTCTCTCTGGAGTCACAGCGTCACGAGAGAGAGAACTGGACAAGAACACCCTACCAGGACAGAGAGATCGAGAGGCCAAAGAGGGCAGGTGCCAGCCTCTGCCTGGAACAGCAATGAGACCAACAGCGGGTCTGTTAGCGGAAGAGGATAAATCTGATAATGGGAAAGATTCAAAGAAAAAAAAAAAAGGGACGATACCTTGAACATCTTACCACATGTAAATGTGCACATGCGCACACACGTGCCTTCACAGAGCAAGTATGGCTGCATACCACATAACGGCGCTCTGGCCAGGGACAGGCCAAATATATCATGGTGGTGCCAGTGACCCCCTGGTGGCACTGTACCCATCTCAGTTCATGTAAGCACAACACTAGGATTGTCACACAATGAGGAAGTCTTCTAATGTGCATTTCTAAATGGCTCTAGTTATTTGGGAAGCAAGTGCCTCAGCCAGTGAGGCTTGGAGCCCACCAGCATCAGAATCACTGGGGCAGCTTGTTAAAAATGGAGATTCTTAACCAGTCACCATGGTGCATGCCTGTAATCCCTGCAGCTCAAGAGGCTGAGGCAGGAGGATCAGCGGTTTGAGACCAGAGGCAGCCTAAGCAACTTAGCGAGACCCTGACTCAAAGAATAAAAACTGGGCTGGGGGAGTGGCTCAGTGGAGGAGCGCTTGCCTGGCATGTATGAGGCTCTGGGTTCAGCCTCAAGTACTAAAAGAAAAAAAAAAAAAAAAAACTGAGATTCCTGATGTGCACCCTAGAACCAGTGAATCGAATTCTGGAGCTGAAGCCCAGGGGGGCGCACTGTTGACATGTTTTTTCTGGGGGCTCTCAGAAGGAATGCCTGCAGCCATAGCCCTGTGGCATCTGATCCTGTCAGATCTCGGAAGCTAAGCAGGGTCGGGCCTGGTTAGTACCTGGATGGGAGACCGCCTGGAAACACCAGAAGCTGTAGGCTTGAGAGAAGGACCTGGCAACCCCCTCCCAAAAATCAATCTGCCATTGAAAACCCTATGAACAACAGAGAAGCACTGACAATAGTGCTTCCCCTGTTGTACAGAGGGTCACTATGAGTCGGATACCGACTCGACGGCACCTAACAACAACATCAGAAGGAATGGTAGAGTGAAGGTGCGGAGTGTCAGAGGTGAAAAGAGGTAAGCTTTCATCCTCCTTCCCTACATGATAGGTAACCACCCCCGTGCAGCCCAGGCAGATGGCAGAAGGGGACAAGGACTCCCTCCCAGAGGAGCAGGGCCAGCCCCACCCACCTCCATGGTGTAGTTGGTGTGCTTGTTGTCGAATATGAGAGCCTCCTGGATCAGCTGGTGGTCACCCTCCAGCTGGTCGATCTTTGGCTTGTAGTTGACAATGCTCTTCTCATACTGCCGCAGGTGGCTAAGCTGGTCCTCCAGGGTGCCGTGCATCTCGATGGAGATCCTCCCGATCTCCTGCTCATCCAGAGGGAGAAGCTTTGTTAGAACACCCCACTCTGTACCATGGGGTGGGGACTGGATCCCTGAGGTCACTACTTAATCCCCCGAAAGATTCTCTGTTCCCAGTCCAGGCCTGGGGAGACCAGCACTGGTCAGCAGTAAGACACATTTAGCATGGGTGGGTATAAAAAGCATCGTCATTAGATGAAATCTCTCGGGTACCTGTCATCTCAGGAAGGGATGCAGGGTCAACTGCTGACCTAGATGTTTGCTCCTCTACTTGCCATTCAATCCCTGCTGCCAAACTTTGTTCCCAACCATTGCTCATATCACAGACCCTCCCTGTGCACACTGAGCCAGGAGACTTCCACAGCCTCAGCAAGCCTAGCTTATCTCCTTGCTAGCCACATTCTTGCTCCCATTGCTTGCCCTCCTAGGATGCTTAACCTGGCCCACGTGAGCCCCACCTGCTGCAGGCCAGGCCCCCCTCAGCAGACCTTGTTCATGAAAGCACTCTGTCCACTCCGTTCAGCCCTCCCAATGTTTCTTAAGCAGCACAGGGAGGGAGGCACACACCCATGTGAACTTGACATGGCCGCTGTCCTCAAGGAGCTCAGGGACCACACTCTAGCCAACTTGTGTGCCTTCCCCGATCTTCTATACATCCCACTATCTAGCCCACACTATTCAGCAAAAAATTCTACACTTAACCAGAGAGGGCTTAGCTGTCTTGCTGTAAAGATCAGCCCAATGACCCGGCCCATTGCCAGGGGAACAGTAATAGAGGCAGGAGATGCCTGGCCAACAAGGCAAGGTCAAGGGATAAAGCTGAGCAGGCACTCAGGAGCTGCTCATCTTGTGGGACTTTTGTATGTTGATCCTTAGTATAGTCCTTGCATTGGTCTTGACTCCTGATTAGAACTGGTATGGAGCTGCCAGCCTTCCTCACACAAGCTTTCCACCCCCTTCTCTAGGCCAGCAGAACAACTGTGGTCTCAGACCTCAATCCTCCATGGGTCCTGCCCAGGCAACTTGGACAGTCAGGATGGTGCTGGGAAGGTGTGAGAAGGCCCCAGCTTGCTTCCCACAACAGGACCCACCTCCATCTTGGTCTGGATCCAGGGCCCAATGACGTTGGCTTGGGCCCCAAACTGCTTGCGTAGCCTCTCATTGTGCTGTTGGCGGGCATGCTCTTCAGTCAGAGCCTGGTCCCTCCGGGGCACCAGCTGCCGTACCTGGGACAGGAACAACCATGGGATTGTGGGGATGGGCTAGCCATCTGCACCACATGCCAGATGAGGAAATGGAGGACCCACGAGGGGAAGGGGCGGGTCAGAACCACAGTAGGAGTGAAGATGTCAACCTGTTCCAGAAATTCATTCACTATTGGATAAATGAAATTCATAAAAACCAACCAATGAAAACGAGAGGCAAAACTCCCTGCCCTTATGAAATGTGTAATGGCTCAGCCCGTGCCCTTCAGTCCAGCCCTTCAACTCACATGGTCCCATTTGCCATTGATCTCCTGAGGTGTGATGGTTGTGTAGGGGTTGGTGCCTGCCATGTTGACGTGGTAGGTCTGGACAATCTTGGACACTTCATTGTGGATGCCCAGGATGGCCAGGCGCTCCTTGTCAGCATCAGGGAGGGTGGCCTTGAACTGCTCGTGGGCTGTGGTCAGTCCCTGGACAGATGTGGGGATGCAGGATCAGTACAGACACTCAGAGGGACTAGTGGTTCCTTTGGGCAAGTTAAACAAAAGGAGCCTGGAAGGTCCCAGATAGTAGAGTGGAAGGGCAACAGGGGCCAGGTGCCACGCTGCTGGGAGAACCAGAAGCATCAAATCAGATTTTCCAGGCTGAGAACCTGGAAGGCAAGGTGGCTACAGGAAGGTGAGCGCAGCATCAGGAAAGCAAAGGCTTTGTCCGTGGGGCTTGGTGAAGTTGGTAGGAAGCACCCTAGGGCATTCACCACCCAAGTCAAGACAGGGACAAGGGGGGATTCACAGCTCTGCTCCCCAGGTGACCTCCCCCCACACTGGTTTCCTCAGCTCCCTGCAAAATCTTTTGAATTTAATACTCTGCAGTTATATAAATGATAGAGGAAAATGTTAACTGATATGCAATGAGTTCCAAGATAAATGTTAAATTAAAAGTTAAGGTTCAGGTTATAATAAAAGCTACTTTTTGTATACAGAAAAAATAAAGAGAAGTGCAGAGGAGAACGTGTAAATAAATTCATTTGTTTGTGCAATGATCCAGGCAGACACACCTGTGGTCATATCGCTTACCTCTGGGGAGGGAAGCTGGGGATGGTGGGATTATGGATAGGAGGGAAAGCTTATCATGTACCCCTTTTTGGCTTTTGGATGTTACCCATGTGCATCTATTACCTGGTCAAAATAAACCCAATGCAAAGGTTTCAAACCTAGGACCCCCTTCAGAGGCTCATCCTCAGTCTACCCTATAGAGCAGTCCTGCAGGAGTGTGGCCCACAGAGCAGGGGTGGGGAGCAGCCTCTTGGGAGGAGGCGTGGCACACCTGGATCTCCTCAATGGTGTGCACGATGAAGGTATCCTGCAGGTCCTCCATGGCCCCCTCCATCCAGTTGTTGAAGGGAGCAGCCCGCTTGGCATATTCCAAGTAGAGCTGGTCAATGGTCTCCAACAGCTTCTCTGTCCGCTGCGAGCACCAAGTTGGGTGAGGTATTTAGCACAGTGATATCTAGAGCCACTCCTGCCCTCAAGATCCTCCTGGTGAGTCCCAAGGGGTCTGGTCTAGAAGCACTGGACTAGATCTGTCAGGAAGAACTGGCTGTCCCTGGGCACTGGAATCACCTGGCCTAGCCCCCAGAGGGTCTGGTTTGCAGAAGAGGAGGGTTCTCAAATGGCTGGAGTTGGGCTGTTAAGTCCACTAAACTGGAGGCTGAGCTAGGGTCAAGGCAAGAGAGGAGCCCCCTCTACCAGGTCCAAGTCCAATTCCTGTGACCAAGCGAGTTTTCCAGTTAGGCCAGGGGTGGGTATGGTTCAGGGGACCATGGAGACTTTTAAAGTAAAGAGAACCAAGAAATAAAAGGGGCACGTGGCACTGGGAACCCTCTCCCTCTAGGGCTCTCACCTCTAGAGCTTCCCTGCGCTTCTGAGTCAGGGCCCCCAGATTGTCCCACTGGTCACAAATCTTTTGGCATCGAGCGTTGACACTGGGTGAGTCATAATAGTCCAGCTCGCTGAGGGGGGAAAGAGACAAGGAGTCAGGTAATCCGAGACACAGGCTGATTGGAGGGCCTGCTTGCTCTCTCCTTGGGGCTGGGAGAGCCGAGGTGCCCCAACGTACACTTCCCAGGACCCCCTCCCACTCCCACCTCCTTTGCTTTCAAGAGACCAGAAGCAAGAGACTGAAGGCCGCCAGTCCTCTCTGATGGCCCCCGCCCCAACCAAGGCTGGAGGGGATGTCAGTCTTGACACCGATTTCCTATGGCAGGGATCCACCAAGGCCCATGGAGGAAGCTCAGCTCCCAGCACCAAGGCTTGGGCATCCTTTGGGCCTGTGTGGGTAACAGGAATGGAGTGCTCCAGGCCCCTTGCCCACTAGGAGGGAAGCTCCCTGCCTTCTGTATTGACTTCCTTCCCACCTGGGTGTCATCTGTACACCCCTTCCCATTTCCCACGGCCACCCCCACAGCAGCTAAGAAAGCCGAACCCCACCCCCACCCTGGGGCATCAACGGTGAGGACAGGGAAGGCCTACTTCAACTCCTGTGCAATCGCCGCAATCTGCTCCACACGGTCCTGGTGGGCGGCCAGGTCGCTCTCGAAGGCCTCATGCTTTTTGAGCAGAGCCTTGATCTCTGACAGGGTGGCCGTCTCATAATCCTTCTGCCGCAGCATGGCCTCTTTGCCTGGGTTCAGAGAGAGAGGTGCATGGCTAAGAAGCCAGGGAGGTGTGCGAGCATCTTCGTGGTCCCAGCCATCCACCTCTCAGGGCCCTAGGAGCTCCACTTCTGGGAGAGCTTTCCACGGAGGCACCTGCTGCGTGGTGATCCACAGAGTGGGAAGCAGATGGGCAGCCAGAACATCCAGCTATGAGAAGGGATCAGGAAAATCACTGCCTTTCATGGGGCATTTCCAGGGCATTTAAAGCAGTTATGTGCAAAGGCTATGTAGGAACATGTGCGAATACATAGGGTGTACCAATCACTTTACAACAGCAAGAAATACAGCAATCTATGGCCTGGGGTATAACCAGGAGAGGAAGAAAGCAAGCCAAGCACCCTAGGAGTGCTCGCCTTGAGAATGTCTCCATTTACAACTGCTGGGCCCTAGTAGCCACCCAAGGACCCTTTCCTTATTATTCTCAGCACCCTCAGTACACCCGAGCACCCTGTTTGCAAGCCACCAGTGGTTACAGCCTTCTCGGACCATCAGGTGCACTGTCCTTTCTTTCTGGGGCAGGGGCAGGATGTGTATCTCTTGGCTGTTTCCACAGGAGGAAAGGACAGAGGAGAAACAACCTCCCACAGCTGCTGTGAGATGACGCTCCCCAGTTGCCTGGTGAAGGACAGGCCCAGGACGGAGCCTGGCTCAGCCTCACTCTTACGCCCACCCTCCGTGCCTGTGCCATCATGGGGATGCCCAGGTCCTCTTAGTAAATGAAGGCGAGGCTCCCAAGGCATTTTTTTTCCTTCTGTTTTTTTCTTTAAATGCAATAATAATATAATATGTTGGAATTTTTAAAATATTATAAATAAGCCTACTTCTTGTTGTTTGGTGCCTTCAAGTTGAGTCCAACTCATAGAGACCTTATATACAATAGAATGAAACACTTCCCAACACTGTGCCATGCCCAGCACTATTGTCAGTGCTTCCCTGCCATTCATAGGGTTTTGGCAGACTGTTTTGGGAGTGGATTGTCAGGTCCTTCTGCTCCTATTTAGATTTTCCCTATATGGATATTATGTTAACACATTGAGCACATAGAAATTATGTTTCTTGCTTGTAAAATATTTAGCAGCACATTATTAGAATTTCCCCCTTGGCTCCCTGCTTTCCCCATGTGCAGTGGTCCCTCAATATCTGTGGAGGGTTCATTTCAGGAGCCCCAAGGACACCAGAATGTGAAGATGCTCAAATCCCTTATATAAAATAGTATAGTATTTGCATATGATCTATACACATCCTGCTGTATACTTTAAATCAGCCCTAGATTCCTTACAATGCCTAATACAACATAAACAGTATGTGACAAGTATTGTTTAGGGAATAAGGACAAGAAAATAGTATACATGTGTTCAGCACAGATTCAATTCTTTTTTAATATTTCAGTTGGTAAGGGGGATGGGACAATAAGACAAAGTAATGGGGGAAAGGAAGAGAAATATCATGTTTTGCCCTTACAGCAAGATTCCACTTATTAGATAGATATAGATATGATGTATAAAGAGATAGAGAGATATAGATATGACACATACACACACATACAAGATGTGCAAATAAAAGGGGGACCACTGGTAAGGATGAAGGGGATAGGAGGCACGACAGGGTAATGAGGGAGGTGAATGTGGGCAATGTACAATGATATGCGTGTATGGAAATGTGATAATGAAACCCATTAAGTTGTACACTGAAAAAAAATTACTATTTAAAAAAAAAAAAAAAGGCTTTTTTTGGCCTGGGGTTGGTTGAACCCCAAGATGCAGAAGCCATGGGTGCTGGAGGGCAGCTGGTGCTCCGCCAGCCCACACCCTGCCGGAAGCACTCACTGCTCTGCTGTGGGGCGCTCAGGCTCCTTGGCTTGCACTCAGGCAGGGGCCTCCTCATTCATCCCCAGGCACAATTTCCTCAGGTTCAGGGTTAAGTCCTTAGTCTCAAGAAATGGAATTCCCCACCTGGAGTGTCACTAATGAAATCATCAGGCGTGAATGCAGAGAGCCACACTGCTGTCCCAGAGGCTATGCCTGTTGCCAGCTCCCCTTCATGTCCTTGCAGGTGGCTGGCAACTAGGGGCAACCCTGCTCTGTCCTATGGCTATAAGCTGTCCTTTGCCCAGGACAGAACCCCGTCGAAGAAAGAGGGCAAACAAGGGCCACTGGTGCTGCCCCTAAGCCCTCTGCGCCCACATGTGCACTTACTCAGGGGACTACCTCCACCTTCTTAGCCAGGTTAAGGGCACCTCTAGCCCCAACGCTAAGGCCCGGCCACTCCCAAGTGGCCACAGGTGTGGTCTTCCCCATTCCTCTCCAGCCTGAGGTCAGAAGAGCATGAAACAGGGCAGAATACAGGCATCTTAGGGCTCCACTGGCCAGTGGGTCTGCCCCAGGGGCTCCAGCTGTGATGGCAGAATAGCCAGCCTTGGCCCTGGTGCTGAAAAACGACCATCCCCAGGACAACCGTCTCTCTTCAGTTAACCTTAGCTGCCAAAAAGCAGACATTAAACACTGCCCATGTGCCTCCAAGTCAAAGTAAGCTGGACGTTCATGTTCCAAGGCAAAGGTCCTGGGGCTCCATAACCACAGGCCAGGAAACAGAAATAGGAAAGGAAGCAGAGAGAAAAGTCAAGGGCCACCCTGTACCAAGTGTGTTCCACCTGCCAGGCACTGAACTCAGCAGAAAATGTTCTCATTTTTAAGCCTCAACACAACATAGTGAGGTTATGTTAGGGTGAATAGTATTCTGTCCTCCCACTGCCAAAAAAACTCATTTCAACCACCTCAGAATATGACATCATCTGAAAATAGGGTCTTGGCTGAAGTAATTGGTTAAGGTAAGGTTAAACGTGATGCCAGGTGCAGTGTTGCACACCTGTAATCCCAGAAGCTTGGGAGGCAGAGGCAAGAGGATTGCAAGTTCAAAGCCAGAGGCAGCCTGTAGAACTTAGTGAGATTCTGACTTAAAATTTTAAAAAGTGAGTCAGGTGTGGTGGCACATGCCTTTAATTCCAGCACCTGAGGGGGTAGAGGCAGGAGGACTGCAAGTTCAAGGCCAGAGGCAGCCTGCATAAATAACTGAGACCTTGTGTCAAAACTACAAAGTGAAAAATGGGCTGTGGGTGCAGCTCCATGGTAAAGCACTTGCGAAGTATATGTGAGGCCCTGGGGTCAACCTCCAAGTATTGTACAAAGAAAAGGAATGAAAGAAAAAAGAAAAAAATATTGAGTAGGGTATACCCTAAATCCAAGAAAAAGGAGAGACACTTAGTCTCAGAGACAGAAAGAAACAGAAAACCCACATAGGGAGGTAAACAGACTGCAGTGATGCAGCTACAAGCCAAGGAATGCCGCCGACTGCCAGCCTCTACCAGGAGCTAAGGAGTAGCACGGAACAGTCCTCCTGAGAACCTCCAGAAGCAACCAACCCTGTTGACAGCTCAGCTTAGGGCTGCTGGCCTCCTGCACGGTGAGGACAGACTTCTGTTGTTTTAAGCCACCAAGTGTGTGGTCATTTGTTATAGCAGCCTAGGAAATTAATGCAGGAGGGAAATCAACACCTGGATTTCACAGATATGGACACAGGCTGGAAGTTAAGTCACAAGTGTAAATTTATAATGCTTCTTAGGGGCAGTCAGCATTTAAATCTACCCTGACTGATTCAGGAGGAAGAAACCGTGATGATAATTAATGATAATTAAAAACAAGCACTTGCATAGAACTATGCTATGCCAGGAACTCTTCTCAGCCTTACCAATTTAACTCTCACAAATCTATGAGGTTGATACTGTTACTTATCCCCCTGTTAACAAAGGAGGAAACTGAGGCAACCCAGAGGCTAATGAACCTGCCTGATTCCAGAGGACTAGAAAAAGATGAAACAAACAAAAAGAAAGAGGAGAAAGCAGCTGTGGCTGGCGGCGAGGTGGAGGCTCACAAGCCCTGGGAAGGTGGGAGCAGGCGCAGCCTCACCATCTGTCCACGCCTCGTGGATGGAGGCCTTCTGCCGGAACTTCTCTGCCAGGTGGTCGAGCCGCTCCAGCCTCCGGATCTCATTCAGCAGCCACTCCTCATAGCCCTTTTCTGCCTGCTCCAGGCAGCCCCAGGCATTGTTGATGTCCTGCAGGGATGAGGTGCAGGATCAGGGCCAGGCTCAGGCCTGGACTCCAGCCTCCTGGTCTCTAGGACTCTGCAGCTGATCAGCCTGCCAGGAAGAGCGGCTTCCCAATCTCAGTCCCATACCCACCCCAGGCAACCATCCTGCCCCATCTCCCAGCTCCCACTGGTATTTCCTGGGCTCCCAGGAGCCAGGCCTCCTAGACTGGGAGTGAGGCCCAAGTCCACATGAGGCACAAGCTACAAAGCCTCTAGTGTGGAGCCCAAGGGGAAGGAGCCCAAAGTTCTCCCTCTCCAAGACTGGATTTCAACAGGGCCCTGCCAATCACAGAGGCTGTGGGACCAATCAAAGAACCAAAGAAACAGTAAAAAAGGCAAGTGGACCCTGAAGCTACACAGCTTCCCCGCACTGTGGGATTTAGGCCTGTGGGATCTGGGAGGTAGCCTGGGCAGGGGAGCCATGACTCTGAAAGGCAGTCAGAATACTGGGCACCAATCCGCAGCCCTACAGCCTATAGTCAGTGCAAGCACACCAGGTGGGTACAACTGAAGCAGAACTGGCCAACTTGCCAGGCTGCACCTGCCCCACCACAAGGGCACTTTCTCTACTCCAGAGCACCAACTGGCTGGCAGCAGCTCTGGCCGCCTAGGAGCTACTGAGTCAGCCTGGAACCTAAAAGGACTGCAGTCGTTTCCAAACGACATGGCATAACATCAAAGGCCTTTTATCTCTCTTCAAGAATCCCTGGCTCCCTCCTCTACCCAGTACTGCCTGTGTTTTGCCTGTCTCCTTCTAGCAGGACTTCAAAACCATGAAAAACTGAGTTCAGGTTTAGGTGTAGTTTCAGTATGTTAAAATTTACAGCGTTTTGAGTTCAGATTTAAATCTACGTGCAGATAGCAGGGCTTCAAACCAAACCTGACCCAAACCCTGAACCTGTTCTAGTTCAAGCATTTTTATTTTTCTGATCCTGAATCTGAATCCCATGAAAAATTGAGTCTGGGTTCAGCTTTACTTATTCATGTATTTATTTTTGGTTTTATTGTTGTTGTTGTTGTTGTTGTTGTTAAGTGCTGTCGAGTTAGGTATCAGTAGCTATTTAAAGATTCAAAGGAAAAAAGTGAAAAAAAAATCATTCGTCTAGCTACATATGTTGTTGTTATTAGGTGCCATTAAGTCAAGACTGACCTTATGTACAACAGATGAAACACTACCCGACACTCTGCCATGCCTGGCACTATTGTCAGTGCTTCTCGACTATTCATGAGGTTTTCAATGGTTGATTGATTGTTGGAAATGGGTAGCCAGGTCCTTCACCCAAGTCTTCAACACCCGGTTTTCCCAGGTGGTCTCCCATCCAAGTACTAACCAGGCATGACCCTGCTTAGCTTCTGAAATCGGACACCATCATGGTACAGTTGCAGACTAGCAATGCATAGGATTAAAAAATTTAAACCTGTCAGGCACAGTGGTATGCACCAGTATTCCCCGTGGTTTGGGAGGCAGAGGCAAGAGGATCACAGATTTGAGGCCAGAGGCAGCCTGTGAAACTCAGCAAAACCCTGACTCAAAATAAAAAATTAAAAAATGGGCTAGGGGTACAGCCCAGTAGTAGAACATTTGCAAAATATCTGCAAGGTCCTGGGTTTAACCTCCAAGTGCAGAAAATAAATAAATAAATAAATAATTTATATATATATATATATATATATATATATATATATATATATATATATATGGAGAGAGAGAGAGAGAGAGAGAGAGAGAGAGAGAGAGAGACTAGAACCTGATTCAAACCCAAATCCTCTAAATTTTAACAAATTGACCCCACACCTGAACCTGAATCTAATTTTTCACAGGTTTAAAGCTCTGACTTCTAGTGCTGCCAAATATGCCTGAATGTTCTCCTTTTTGGATTAAAGGACAAAAGGCTCCACCATGGTGAATTTGTTAAACTTCCTTCTGTATGTTTCTCTGGATTATAAAAATTTTCCCTAAATCCCAAAGATAGAATAAGGGGAATGAATAACAAAATGGCACATAACAGTATTTCATGAAATAGAGAACTGATTATAAAATAATGTTTGGTTTTTTTTAAAGTAGCTTATTATATATACATGCTTTAAGATTCCCTTAAAAATTATACTCATATAGAAAGATAAAAAGTTCTTTTCAAAAACATTTTAAAACATGGGTACTGGGTAGTAAGATCATTAGTAATTTCTATTGCTGTGTTTTACTGTTTGTATCTCTGAAGTATCTGATCCCTTCCCCCCAAAAAATCTATCATCCATTTAAGGTAACTATAGTATTTAAGATTTCATGAAAGTAAAAACTTGCTTTATTGCTTGATTCAATGTGCCCAGGGTATTCTATTTACAAAGATGATTCTCCCCTCCTTCCTTTTTTTTTTTTTTTTTTTTTTTTTTTTTTTTTTTGCAGTACTGGGGGGTTGAACCCTAGTCCCACCTACTTGCTAGGCAACCACTCCACCACTGAGCTGCACCCCAACCCTCTTTGTTTCGTTTTGTTTTGTTTTGTTATTTTGAGACAAGTTCTCACTAAATTGTGCAGATTGCTTCTGGCCTCAAACTCACAATCCTCCTGCCTCCGCCTCCTGAGTTGCTGAAATTACAGGCATGAACCATGGCACGTAGTGCAAAGATGATTCTTTAAGAGGTGATTCAAGTGGGTCTGGGAGGGCAAGCCTGACCCTGAATGGTCATGGGAGGGAGGCTGTCCTCCTGGGTTAGAGCTTGAGCAGAGGTGGTAATTGGGGGTGAGGGGGTGATTTCTGGAAGTTAATGTAGGTAGAAGAAAGCCTGCCCCACTCCCCACTCTGACCCATGCTGGTGCACTTGTTCCCTCCAGGAGCAGCTAAGGGAGGGAGGCAGGCCAGGCAGGGGCCCGTGCGCCCAAGCGCTCACCGAGACCATCCTGCCCTCAGAAGGCATGAAGGCGGGCCGGTTGCTGAGGCGCAGCTTGGTCTGCAGCGTGTTGAAGTTGATCTCCAGCTGGCACTTCTCCTGCACCTTGGGCGGCTTGTGCAGGCGCCGGTAGTCGCGGAAGTCCTCCAGCTTCTGCTGCATGGCGTGCATGGTGTTCTCGGGCACCCGGTTCTCCAGCCAGGGGATGGTGCGGTGGATCCACTCCAACAGCTAGGGCAGCGGCGGCATGGTCAGGGTGCCCGGAGAGGGGCTGTACAAGGGCCAGTTCCCCACTCCTGGGGGCCCTTCCCTTATGGCACATTCCTTCACAACCACCACCCTAGGGCAACCCAGGCCACGCAGCCAAGTTCCTGGGTACTCCCTCAGAGAACCACAGGCTCTGCAGGACCTGGCTGCTGGGGTGGGCAACTCAGAGCCTGCATCTCTTACTCACCCTGCTCTGCCAGGGGAAGAACTAAACGGTGTTAGGAGACAGAGCACCAGCTCCAGATCCTACTAACCAGCTGAGCCTCAAGTTTCATCTGTACCATGCAGGGGTTTCATGGCTATTCCCTGAGGTTCTTGCCACCTGACCTCGTAGGATACTAGAATGGGGGTCCCTGGCCCAAAAGAGATGAGACTAGCTTCTGGAGCAGAGAGTGCCCCAGCACTCCAGAGTGCAGGCAAAGAACAGCCTGGATTTCTGTCCTGGAGCCAAGGTGATGTTGGTAAAAATGGAGTAGGAGTGGAAATGATGATCGCAAGTACACGAACACCCACTAGGCACCAGGCATGTCGCATGGATTCATTCTTCTGGATAACCACAGGGATTCCATGGGTTTTAAGTGCCGCAATCACCAGCATGTTTTGGAGCAGGCAACCAAGGCTCTGCCAGGGCACGTGGCTCACCTGAGTGACCATGTTACAATGGTGAAGCAGGGGTTTAAGCCTGGGCCTGCGGTCTCTCACTATGCTGGAGGGCACATCCACCCAGAGGACTGCAAAAGGCTCAGTTCTTTCAAGGAACAGGCAAGTGGAGCCAATGGCAGGACAGCAAATCCAACCTTATCCCATGCTGTCTCCGGGTGGGCCTGGCTGCTGAGCTAGCTCCAGTCAGCACCGAGTCCTCCCAGGTGCATACCTTCTCAGCACCAGACACAGCCTGGTTCTGGTCTAAATGAAACTCACAGAGCAGCACACCAGAATAGGAAGGCCTTTGACCTCCCAGCTTCAACTCTCACTTGGTAGGGAAAAAACAAAGAAGCAGAGAGGAAAAGGGACTTCCCAGGCTCACTGGAGCCAGAGATCAGCCTCCTTGCTGGATGGGCTGGAGCACAGCCCATGCTGCCCTGCCTTAACTGTGTTGGGACTGTGGACTATATCCAGCTGGCACTGAGCCCCCATGAGTTGGGAGGGCTCCTTTTCTCTCAGGGTGGGGTGTAGGGCCTTGTTGAGGCCAGGCCAGGAGAATCCAGGGGTACCCACATCGCTGGCCAACTTCTCATAGTCTTCCATAAGCTGCTCATTCTCCTGGTTGACAGCCAACACCTTGCAGATACGATTGGCTGCTGTCTCCGCCTGTCAACAAGATAGAGAGAGTCATGACCAGCCCGCCCCAGCAGCAGAGGCACCTGGACACACCTGTGTGGACAAAGCCCCTCCCATCCTGCAGCTCCATATGACTGGAAGAGAGCCCTGGAGGCTCTGAGGTCACATTCCTCCTCTCTTCTTCACCTGCGCCTTTGCCAGCCCATGGGCAGGTGTCATGGGCCAAGGAAGCCTGGATAAAGATTTGGATAAAGATCTCAGTAGCTGCCCTGGGCCCCTGGAGACGGGCCTGTGTCTGAGGCCCCAGGTACATGCTGGGAAGAAACTAATCCAATGATGCTCAGGTCAGGTGGGGAGAGGAGGAAATCCATGCCCATCCTGGAATTCCAAACGGAGGCACTGGGATCTCAAGACTCAGAACCTCAGGTTGCATCTGCGAGGATCTTAGGGATGCAGTAATTCAAATCTGGGAGTCCGGAGAGAAGATGCTGAGGGAGAAACAGCAGGCCCCTCAGGATCCCTGCAGAACCTCCCAATGCAGGAGGTGGGGGTGTGACTCAGTGGTACTGGGACGGTGCAGTGCACTAAGACTTCAGGATCAATGCAGCATGGGTGGGATGCCCAGAAAGCCCAGCATGTGCACCGCTGGGACAGCTACACTCCCACTGTGCACCAAGTGCAGGGCAGAGCCCAGGGACAGGCCTCAGCAGTGAGAGGAACAAAAAGGGATGGAGCACTCACCAGCTGCAAATGCAGGAAGATCCCTACAGACACAGCCTTCTGTGGCTGCGGAGGGCACTGTGCACTCAACACCAGCAGGTGCCCGTCTCCCTAAAGCCACTTCACTTAGGTGCCTTTGAAGATCAGCTGTGTCCTGGTACCCGTTCTAACTCTACACAAAGGGAAGTGAACTTGGAGCCCTTTGGGGGCCACAGCATAGAAAGGAAACAGTCAGAGGTGCAGAAGATAATGTCTGTGACAAGATGGATATAGACCTTGGGACCCTGGAGAAGAGGGACCTGCAGATGAGAATGAGGGCCCAGTTTAAGGGAGAGGAAGAAAGGACCTCACATCTGATTAATGAACAAAACAAAATAGGTTTCAACTGCAGCAAGACCAAATGAAGCTGGGCATAAGGAAGAACTTCCTGAGAACTGGAAGGAATGACTAAGAACATGTCAACGTTTTTTCCCAAGAAGAACTTTCCAAGAGGACACTCACTCAGCAAATCACATGCCTTTCGGGTGACTGGGCTGGGAAATATAGGGGGCAGGGGCAGGAAGAGATTATCCTCAAGTCCCTTGGGTGCAAAATTAACAGACTGTACCCTGCAAGGTGAAATATCACAGCAGATGGGACTCCCCAAGAAGAATAAGCAAGTGGCCAGAGGGCAATCTAAGAGCCCTCTGGACAGGGCCTCTGAGTCCCAGGTCTCAAGACACTGAGGTGAGCAGCCACATCCTGAGGCCCTCACACCTGCCCCCAACTCAGCTCTCTTCTGGAGATGTCACAGCCCTCCTCACACAGAACTCCTAACTGACTGTCGTTCCTCTTGAGAGCCATGAGTAACTGCGGGGACTCCCAAGAGGCTCTGAAGAGGCAAATTCCTTCCCTTGAGCTGTCCATAAAATGTGGGGCCCCAGAAAGCTAGCAGGGTCATGGGAACCAAGCCCAAGTGCCCTGCAAGGGGGGGGGGGGTTGTGACAATCTGCCTACAGTCACTGAGGCTACTTCCATTGAAGGCTAGGGCAGGGAAGCCCAGAGAACCACCATGTTCTCCTCTAGACATTTATGTGAGGAGATGCAGTGGCTGCAGACCCCCACCACCGTGCTCACCAGCAGCAAAGAATCACAAGTGCCTACTCACTGTAGGCAAGCAACAGCTGCTGCCGTGACTTCCAGTGGGAAAAGCCCCATTAGAAATGAGGCTTTCTGGGCAGGCATGGTGGCACATGCCTGTAATCCCAGCAACTCGGGTGGCAAAGGCAGGAGGATCACAGGTTCGAGGCCAGAGGCAGCCTGCATAACTTAGCAAGACTCTGTCTCAAAATTAAAAAATTAAAAATGAGTTGAAGGTACAGCCCAGTGGTAGAGTACTTGCAAAAGCATATGTGAGGCCCTGGGCTCAACCCCCAAGTACTGCCATAAAATAGAATAAAATAAGGAAAGGAAGGAAGGAAGGGAGGGAGGGAGGGAAGAAATGGGGCTCTCCAGAGACATCCTGAAATCCTAGGCTCAATAGCTATATATTTGTCATGTATACCCATTTAGCAAGTTGGTGGCCTGACTAGAGTCTTGAGCTGATGAGATTTTAGGAGATGTGATCTGTGGGCCTCAAAAGTCTTGTCTACCTCCCAGAGGCTGTTGGCTGTACCATGGTCAAAGGGGAGTCCTTTGGATAAAGTATGGGGTAGATTCCTATGTGGGACTCCTGGGGACTTTTCACAAAGATCCAACTCCTTTCCCAAACCTGTGTTCCAGCCTGCCCATCTCGGCTGGCCTCAGCAGGAGACACTGAGAACAGGACCAGTATAACCTAGAGCCTGTCTTTGTGCCACCCTAAGGGACAGCAGCATTACCTCCAGGAAGCAGGTTCTGGAATACAGATTTGAATTTAAGAGAGAAACTGTATCTCAGGAAAGATTGGCTCAGCCAGCCTCCTGACGTCATCCCTGGAATGATGGGAGCTGGCTGTGCACGGTTCAAGCTGGCCCTACCCAACCCCAGTCACCCCAGGTGTCTGGCTTTCTATCTTTTTCCTCCATGGTTAGAAGAACCCTATGCTCAGTGAGGGACTGAGGGGAGAGGCACCCGCAACCACAAGCACTTAAGGAATCTCAGAGAGATGCTAATGGAGAGATGTGGTCCAGGGAAGGAAGGAAGTGTCCATGAGACAGAGAGGCAGAAATGGAAGCAATTTCAATAAAAAAACCCAGCGTCCTGGCTTCGAGTTCTTCCTGCAAGAGGAAATAGGCCGTTCTGGAACCTGAGACCCAGACTGCCCGGGCCTTTCTGACATGGACAGAATTTCCATAAAATAATGTGAAGAAAGCACAGATAACAAACAGGCTAAAAAAAATACTCAAAAGTGGTAGTCCACAACTTTTTGGCACCAGGGATCAGTTTCCTGAAAGATTTTTCCACAGATGGGGTTTGGGGTGAGAGTGGTGTGGGGATGATGAAGACTTGCTCGCTCAGCTGCTGCTCACCTCCTGCTGCGTGATTCCCAATAGACTGCAGCTTGGGAGCTGGGACTCCTGCTCCATAGAAACAGGCAAGGTGTTTACTTCCGAACATCAAAGGAAAAAGACTACTGGAAACTTGTGTTTAGGCACTTATTCCACAGTTCATATTTTTGTGTTTCTTTGTGGCCCACTTTCAACTATTATTATACAACTTTACAACAATACATCTTGTTTTGAATCACAGTTGTTCTTTAAAAAACTATGGACTATTATCCTCAGGATACTTTGGTATCCCAAGCCAAACTGTCACCCTTATAAGTAGCACCAAATTATCTGGATCAATTAAGGTAACATCAAACTTCCAAATGTGGCTGAGTGACCCACCATGACTCTGTCACCCAGAATCCACAGATTCACATGAATGCCACAAGGATCTCACTGTCGATGTGTTTAGGCAAAATTTCCCCAGATCTAGCTAGAGTTGTCCATTGCCTTCTTCCCACAGCTACCTGCTGCCTAGTTCTTCCCCTTGTCCCAAGCCAGCAACCGAGCCCAGGGAAGCCCCAGGCTGGCAGGGATCTCAGCTGTAGGATGCAAACTTCCCCAAGAAGAGTGGGCAAGAGGGAGCTCACAGAACAGAGAGGAACTAGCAGGCAAGGTCACAGTGCCTGTCTCCCCAGCAATGCCTCAGTTTCCCCCAGGGTTCCCTGCTCCGCAGCAGCCCGGCAATGCTAACTTGCTTTCCTTTCCTGGGCATCAATATGCATGAGCTTCTGCACAAGCTGTGCTTGGATGCCCTTTGACACTGCCGTTCACCCCTTCCCAGCCTCACTGGGGGACCCCCATCCCACTCTGAGACCCCTGACCTTAAAGCTGTAGCTTGGGAAAAATCCCCTGGTGATGGGTGGATCTGTGGTAGAGTAAGCTATGCTCAGCCCCTCTGCCTGCTGGTCATCAGGGCTTGTCCTGGAAAGACCCCGAATTCTGAGGGCCCGGAACAGGTTCCTCCCCTCCAACTAGTGGATGTTATGACTGCGGGACTAGGGGATGGGTGCCAACAACTCCATCGATCTCTAGAGCATCCCAAAACACGCAGAGGGTCAGGTTCCAGCTTCAAGGGCTGATTCTCAGGAACTTCCCAAGAGACCATGACCTTCAGCGCACCAATTACATAAACAAAACTTGGATGTTCCCCACCCACTCTGAAGCTCTGCAAGGAGGAGGGGAAGGAAAGCACAGAAAGAACCAGAACCAAAACCAGCCTGTCACACAGACGCCATTCCTCATCTAAAACATCCTGTCCACCATACGCTCGTATGGCCACATGTGCCATGTCCACGTGCACAGGTGTGTGCACAGCTGTGTTAGCTGCACCCTTTCCAGTTCCACGGTCCATGGTTTGGCCAGAGAAAGGTGTGAAGGAAGGCAGGCCCCAGGGGTGGGCTTTGGAAGATTTCCCCCATGTGCGCCAGCCCCAGAGAGACAGTCAAGACAAGAAGCAGGTGAGAGGCTGACAGGCTCCTCCTCCAGCCCCTCACAGCAGCTGCTCAGGCCCCTGACCCAGGACACAAGGAGTGAGAGGCGCACCACCACCGCCCCTCCACACCCTGCCAGCGATCCTGTCCTGGGATGTGGACAAAAGCATGAAATGGTTGCAACAGGGATGAGCAGGAGGGGAGATGGCATGGGGGAGCATGTGGGGGTCGGAGGGAGAGCCACACGCACCCCACACGCTTTTACCACCACACCAGGCATACATGCCCCCATATCCCTCCCACAGCGCACACCCCACACACCCAACATGCCCTTCACGAGCACCAAGACAGGAAAAGGCTTCAGAGAGGCAAGGCCAGTGGCAAAGGGCATGAAGCCCCAAAAGAACCCCTGGAGGAGAGTGGATGAAGAGGAAGAGGAAGAGGAAGGAGGGTGGAACAGAAGGGGAAGGCCACTGCAGAGCCAGCCTGCAAGGGACACGGGCAGGCAGAGCAGAGATGTTGCTCACATCCTGCTAAGAGGTGGGGATGGGGGTAGAGGAGGAGGAGGCTGGGGGCCAGGCCAGGGAGGGCTGGAAGGGGCTGGGACACCTCTGAGCAGTTGCCTCTAGGTGGGTCTGGGGAGCCCAGCCAGCAAGGTACACAGCTGCTGCCAGACCATCTGGTGTCTATGATTTTTTTTTAAAGATGCCTCTTCCCCAAGGCACTTCTATTGGAAAAAATGTCACAGTGATTTTGTTAGTATTTTTACTGCCATCTGAAGGATTTTCATAATAAATACTGACGTTTCCATTGTGTGTGGCACATACGTGGCCCACTTATGTAGTGTGCAATCTGCACAACTATCCATGGCAGACCTGGCTGGAGGTGTCAGGTTTAGCTCCCTGCCCTGACTGCTGGCTGAACTTGAGAGAATGTTCTCCATCAGGCAGGAAGGAGGGACAGACAGAGGGGAAGGGGTCCTGGATGTTTAAGAGAATGGCCAGGGAGCACAGCAAGGTGTGTGCTACTTGTGGTACAGGTGCGTAGTGCGGAATGCAAGAAGCTGAGACGGCAGCCTCTTTCCTGCTTTTGGGATCCACTGTGCCCGGGACACAGGGACAGATACACGGGAGGCCATGCAGACGCTGGGCATCTTCACATGTCCTGGCCGGGGCTCAGAGAGCGTCCTGTCCTCCTCTCAGCCAGGGCCTGCTGCTGGTGTGTCCAGTGAGGACAGAAGAGGTGGGCCAGAGGGCAGCAGGGAGGGCGAGTGAGGCCGAGGGCGAGCTCACCTTCTGCGCACCGAGAAGGCGCGGCAGTGACATGAAACATTAGGTCACATGGCCTTCCCCTCCGGCCTTAGCGTGCCCACACATCTGCACAGAGAAGGAGAAGAGATTGAGAGGAGAAAGTAGCAGCACAGCACAGAACAAACCCGAACAGCCATGGTGGGCGGAGAGTGCAACGCCAATAGGAGCGGGGAGCCGGCAGAAAGAGAGAAAAGGGCATATGGGAGGAGAGCGGGACGGGAGGTGAGCACGGTGAGACAGCGAGGGCGGGGCCTCCCATCATACACCTAGAGACAGGGCACTCGATGCCATGCGGAGCACGCGGTAGGCCCACAGACCAAAGCCGGGAAGGTTCCGTAGTTAGGGCAATGCTATGCTGCTTACGGGGCTGGGTCTGTAAGGTGGGTCAGGGGAAGGGACATCTGCTGCCTGAGCTAAGCCTAGTAATGAAAATGATTGCCAGGCACAATGGCCCATGCCTGTACCCCAGCAACCCAGGAGGCAGAGGCAGGAAGATCGCAAGTTGGAGATCAGAGGCAGTCTGTGTAATGTAGCAAGACCCTGTCTCAAAAAATAAAAAAAAGGACTGGGGGTACAGCTCAGTGGTCCAGCACTTGCGAATCATGCAAGCATGAGGCCCTGGGTTCAACCCCCAGTACTGAAAAAACTCTTAAAAAAAAGAAAAGAGAAGAAAAAAGCGAAAATGTTCAATTTTTCAATGCCCAGTGTGAATGGGGCCCTGTGTATGGGGTGCTCTTGTATAGTCCGGAGCTTGGACAATTGCACTTCAACCTCAGGCCTCCCTGAGCAAAGCTGGGCCAGGACACTTGAAGGGTCACAGCTGACCACTTCCTCTCCCTTCCCTCCTCCCAGGGATTGTGCTTATATCTGGGAACAGAGCATGCAGTGACCATATAGAGGTTCCAGGCAGGAGATAGGAGAAAGCCCCAGGGCACAAAGGGGCTGGGGACAAATAGTTAAATCATGTCTGGGAGAAGGAGAAAGGGAGGTAAGTGAAAGCAGGAGCTATCTTTCCAGAGCTGCCCCTGAGAGAAGCACTGGTGCAGCTGAGCCTACAGATGCAACAGAAGTCACCAGGCGGGGCTGCAGCCCACTCACCTCCCGCACCCACGACCAACAGGTTGATTTCACACACACACAGCCCATCCTGCTCAGACCTGGCAGCTGGCCCCAGAAGCTGAGCTCCTGCCTTATTTCCTTGGTACCAGGAGAGGAAAATGGGAGTGCAGAGGTGCAGGATGGGAGAACAGCCAAGCAAGAATGCCACTCCAGAACCAGGGCAAACTCTACCCACGGAGACCACCAGACTGTCCAGACACCTGCCCTGGAGCAAGGTAGATGGGCAGGTGGGCAGGAGGGCCCAGCCGGGGCCTGGCCTGAGGTGTGCTGGGTATAGAAGGAGCAGGGGCCCCAAGTACCTTCTGGGCTCCGGAGAAGGCATGGTAGAAGCTGGACACGTAAGTCATGATGGCTTTCTCGTCTGGCCGGGCAGTTCCGACGATGTCTGTAGGGAAAGATCTGCAGTTAAAGCCAGCTGGCGAGTGCGTGGCTCACCTCCTGGTGGGTCACAGAAGGAAGCGGGCACACCAGGAAGTCACCTCGCCAAAATGTCCAGCCTGAATCTAACGAGCCTCCAGCATCAACTCCCACTAACAGGACACAAGATGTGGAGAATGTGTGAGAAGGCGCTCCAGGAAGCAAACAAATAAGAACGGATGCTCTACAGGGCAGTGGGCCCTGCTTCTGCTAGGAATAAAAGGGGTCAAGGAGAAGGGGGAAGATGACAAAAGAGGTTCAAAACCTACCAACTAAATGCCACGTGGGGACCATGTTTGCCTCCTGATTAAACAAACCAACCCCCAGCCAAGCACGGTGGCTCAAGTCTGTAATCCCAGAACTGGGGAAACTGGGGCAGGATCATAAACTCAAGGCCAGGGGCTGCCTGTGCAACTTAGCAGAGGCCTTATGTCAAAAACCAAAATAAAATAAAATAAAAAGGAGTTGAGGGTGCAGCTTGCATAACCATGTGCAAGGCCCTAGTCCAAACCCCGAGTACTGCAAAAACAAACAACAAAAAAAGAGCAAACCACCTCTCAGACATTCTTAGACAAAAATTTGATTACGAACTCGGCAGTAGATGTATCAACAAATTATTGTCAGTTTGCTAGATATGAAAATTGTTTTGTGGCTAATATAATATCAATTCCTTTAAGGTATGTATTTGGAAAATGGTAGTGGTGACATGCTGTGATAACTGAGATTTAATTTATTTCAACAGCAACCAAAAAAGAGGAAAAAAAGGAAAGTGTGACAAAATCTCAATAATCATATCTGGATGACAGATACATAGGAGCTCATGATACTATTCTTGTGCTTCTATACATATGTGAAAATTTTCTCAGGCTAGGGATGTTGCTCAGTGGTACAGCACTTGCCTAGCATGCGTGAAGCCCTGGGTCCCATCCCTAGCACTGGGTAGGGGTGGGGAGAGAAGGGGAAGGAAAACTTTCTTTTTTTTTTTTTTTTTGTAGCACTTGGGGTTGAGCCCAGGGTCTTGCGCTTGCATGCTTTGCAAGTGCTGGACCATGGGGCTGTATCCTCAGCCCATTTTTTTTTTACTTTTTTGAGACTTGTTGTTGTTGTTGTTGTTATTAGGTGCTGTCAAGTTGGTATCTGACTCATAGAGACCCTCATAGGGTTTTGAATGGCTGACTGTTTTGGGATTACCTTAGGAGTGGATTGCCAGGTCCTTCTCCCATTTTTGTGGTGCTGGGAATTGAACTCAGGACCTCAGAGACTGCAGCACAGTGCTCTACTGACTGAGCTAAATCCCAGCCCTTTTTGAGACTAGGTCTCACTAAATTACGCAGACTGCCTCTGGTCTCGAATTTGCGATCCCCCTGCCTCCGCCTCCCGAGTCGCTGGGATTACAGGCGTGCGCCACCACACCCAGCTTAGGAAAACTTTCTTAATGATATTTTCAAATTTAAAATGACACTAGTAGAGGGCAGGGGGAAGTCTTGGACCCCCTACAGCCCCTCAGCATGGAGCAGGCACATTGCAAAATGGCATGTGGGCAGATGGGGCCAAGGAGGGCCCAGTGGGAAAATGGCCTTGGTACAGGCTTCTCTCAAGGGACAAGGGCAGAGATGGGGACACAAAGGCCTACACTGATGTGAGCCTTTGGCCCCACAGCACCTACGCTCCTGACACACACTGCCCACACCATCAGAGTGGATTCACTGTCCAGGAAGGGCCAAGTCTCCAGCCCAGGGACCACATTTTCAGTAAGAATGTTCTTATGTCAAACCTGTCCTGAACCTCTCCCCATCTAGATGGCCTGCCCTGGAGAATCTGGGACACACAGGCCTTAGCTAGGAACAGAAAAATCGATGTTAATGTGGTCCCCTCCTTTTCTACTCTGCACAGAAGCCACTTCCTCTGGTTAAGATCTGAGCAGGTGGATCAGAGCAGGGACCACCAAGGGTCTAAGCCAGGGCGCCCTCCTCAGAAGGCAGGGGAAGAGGGCATGTCCCCGAGTTAGAACAAACCGCGCACTCAGCCCCTGGCTGCAGCTGGGGTGAGAGGAGATACCAAGCTCCGCACTCTGCAGACCACCCTGGAGCTCAGAGGGGCAGGGTGGTGGCCCCGCCAGGCACCTCTCAGCCAGGGGACCTCCCGCCCCGAACTGTAGGCAAGCGCTGAACCAAAAAGGACAGTTGTACCCCCTCCACACCCGCTCGCCTGACTCCCAATGATGAGACTATCCACAGGTCATCAATGTCCAAAGCCCATGGCCCTGCGCAGTACCAGCTGGCACCTCTCCCTGCCAGTCACATGGAGCTACAGAAGCCCTGACCACCAGGTGACCCCAGGCTCCCAGGATGAGCCCCAGCACACTAGGCTCATGTCCTTCCTGCCTTAGGCTACTGGGAGCAGATGGGGAAGAGGCACGGGCACCGGAGGAAAGTGACCTTACCCTCAGCATCCAGCATCTTGGGGATGTCCAGGTACTTCTCTGCCACATCGAAGGCCGTATTCAGGTTTGTGAGTGGATCGTCCTAGGGGGAAAAGGGGCAATGATAAAGAGAGCGCCATAACAAGTCCAGGCTACCCAGCTGCATGGTCACCAAGAGTGGGGCAGAGGGGACTTTCTACCAGCCCCTCAGGCTCCACCCCAGAGGGCAGCTCTGGATGGAGAAGGGATCACTGGCTGAGGGGTTCAACATTCTTTCCTCCTGGAGCTTCAGTTTGTCAGGGAAATGGGGTGAAGAATATTGGCCTGCAGCTGGTCAGGGTAGAAAAGAACTGCTAAGAAATGCTTGCTGGGAGAAAGGCACCATCAGTCCTGACTTCTGGTTTCAGCTGTGTCATGAGCCAGTGGGACTCCTGGATAAATGGCCTGGATTCAGCTTCCGGTAACTCAAGAGTTGTACTTCTCGTTGTTGTTAGGTGCCATTGAGTTGGGTCTGACTCACAGTGACCCTATGTACAACAGAACGAAACACTCCCTGACACTGTGCCATGCATACAACCTTTTTTATGCTTAAGCCCATAGGAGCTCTTCACTATGGACGAGTCAGGAGATGGAGTGGAAGCCCCTCTGATGCTCCCATTCCATGAAGGTTTGGGGCTCCTCAAACCACCACAGCCTTTTCACTATTCTTTTTTTTTTTTTTTTTTTTGGCAGAACTAGGGGTTGAACCCAGGGCCTTATGCTTGCATGCTTTGCAAGTGCTGGACCACTGAGCTGCACCCCCAGCCCATTTTTTTTTTTTACTTTTTGAGACAGGGTCTCGCTAAATTACACAGACTGCCTCTGGTCTCAAATTTGCGATCCTCCTGCCTCCGCCTCCCCAGCCGCTGGGATTACACGCATGTGCCACTGTACCTGGTGCTCTTTTCACTATTCTTGCCTCTGTCACCTTCTCCAGAAAACTTAGCGGGGGCTGGAGAGGATGGGGAGAAGCTGGGATCCCTGTGCACCAGGATGTTAGGTAAACCTAGGTGGGATGTACAATGGCCAGTTGCCATGGAGAACAGCATGGCGGGTCCACAAACAAATTAAAAACAGAATTGTCATATGATCCAGCAAGTCCACTCTGAGTGTGCACCCAAAGGATTAAAAGCTGTATCTCAGAGAGATCCCTGCACATTCACATCCACAGCAGCATTATTCACCACAGCCAAAAAGTAGAAGCCATGTATCCGCCAATGCACGATGAAATCAGGCAATTAGAATGTGGTATAGACATACGATGGATTGTCAATTAATGTTAAACAGGAGGGGAATTCTGACAGAGGCTACACCACCAATGAATCTTGAGGACTCCTGCAGGATTCCACTTTTTCTTTTCTTCTTGTCTTCTCATTTTGCAGTCCTGAGAGGTTGAAGCCAGGGCCTCACACATGTTGGGCAGGTGCTCTACCACTAAGCATTACCTGCGGCCCCTTTTACAGTTCTGATTTTGAGACAGAGCCTAAGTTGTGTGGGCTGCCTCTGGCCTTGGACTCAAGATGCTTCTCCTTTCACCTCCTGAGTGGTTGGGATTACAGGCGTATGCCACAGTGACCTGCTCTTATTTATTTTATTTTTTATTTTGAGACAGGTTCTCTGCTGCCCAGGCTGGCCTGGAACTCACTCTGTAGCCCAGGCAGGCCTCCAACCTGTGATCATCCTGCCTCAGCCTCCTGAGTAGTTGAGATTATAGGCATGTGCCACAGAGTCCAGCTGGACCCTATTTTTTTTTTGAGGTACCTAAAGTAGTCAAATTCAGAGAGACCAAAAGCTGCCAGAGGATGGAGGTGGAGCACGCAGAGTTACTGTTCAATGCATAGGGTTTCAGGTTTGCGAGATAAAAGAGATCTAGAGGTAGATGTGGCTGGGATTTAGCTCAGTTGGTAGAGTGCTGCTCTGCAGTTTCTGAGGTCCCAAGTTCGATTCCCAGCACTGCAAAAATGGGAAAAGGACGTGGCAACCCACTCTCAAGGCAATCCCAAAACAGTCTGCTATTGAAAACCCTATGGGGGTGGCTATGAGTCAGACACAACTCGATGGTACCTAACAATAACAACAACAGAGGTAGATGGTGGTGGTAGTTGTAGAAGGACATGAAGGTATGCAATGCCACTCAACTGCCCACTTAAAGACAGTTCAAATGGCACATCTTATGTTTGTATATTTTATTGTAAATTTGTTTTAAAAAGAATTTCAATGGGTGGCAGAGAGATAAACCCTTAGTGAGCAGAGTTTGTTGCTAGGCCGCCTCTCCCTTGCACGTTCCGCAGACTGACCTAAGCAAGCTAGTTTTGCCAGCTCAGGACTCAATTTCCCTCTCTGCTCAAGCAAGAAGGACAGGGGAGCAAAGGAGGTGCAATGTGGGATGTTTTCAGGAGGAAATTACTCAAAATTGAGCACACGGAGTCCTTCTGGGAAAGTTTCTGACAGCAGCCAAGATGATAAAAAACAGTGTCAAAAAGTCAAGGCCATTTCCGTCCAGGGCCTGGGGCAACAGCAGCCAGGGTACAGCCCCCAGGTGTACTCCGCTGACCCCAGGGACCACCATCCCCGCCTGTTGGGGATTTTTAAAATTGTATTTCCCAGCTAGGGTCCCTCATAACAGCCTGAGGGGTTGACCCCTAGTTGACCCCAGGGCTCATCTCACTCGCTCAAAACAGCCCCTCCCATCGAGTGAGCAAAGATGGCCCCCAGCCAGCTTGACCAGCCCTAACCACCATAATTTTGATTGGCTCCCCTCATCACCTTGCAGGCAGTAACTGTCTCTACTTGGCAGGTATGTCCGTTTGCCCACTGTATCGGCCAGCTGTGTGCCCTGATTGGCTGAACCCCACCATGTGACCCTTCCAGGACCCTATAAAAGCAGGGCTCCTGGACCCCATATCCATCCCTGTAGCACCACCGATCCTGACCTCTCTGACCGTCTCCTGAACCTCATCACCTGGACCAGCGCTCCCTACTCCAGCAAGACCATCTAGCAAGCCGGCGAGATCAAGCCCAGGGGCCCCGAAGAGCTGAAGGCATCTAGCAAGCCACGAAGAGCCTCCCAACTCCTCCCATCCTTGGGAAGGAGGGGGGTAAAGAAGGCGAGCCGCGAGAGTCAAGACCATCGGACCTCAACTAAACATCTGTGGCTGTGGCTGTGCCTTTGAGGCTGAGCTGTACCAGCACTTAGCCTGCAGCATTCCATGCTGCAGGCCTAGAGCCAGCACTTAAAGGGATAGAGCCTTGCTCTATAGGGGCTGCTTGCTCCTTGCTCTCCATAAGGGGAGCACCCCAATAAAACTTCCCTGTCCTTCTCCAACCATCTGAAGGTCTCCCAAGGTAATTCTTTCCCGACATCGACCACGTTGTTTATGTTGAGGGTTGGCCCTAACTTTAGCCAGGGTAGAGCTAAAACCCCGACACCCCCCAACCCTACAGCTAGAAGGAAGAGCTTCCCAATGGGAGCCCCCTGGCTCTTGGCCCGCTGCTCCCAAGCACCTGTGGGTTCTGGAAAATTTCACTGTGAATCATCTGTGAAGATCTGGAGGAGGACTTCACTGATAGTACTGAGCAAAAGAAAAGGGGAGACAGAGACACAGCCACATAGGGAGAGTGAGCAGCAACAATGGAGGGAGGGATGAGGAGGTGGGGCTTAGTTCTGTGGTGGTTCTTGGTATCAGCTGGTTGAAGGACCCTGGCCTAGACCTTGGTGGGGCCTGTCCTGGACCACTGTGGCTGTCCTCAGCCTCTTCCCCTTGTCCCATCCCAGAGCTAAGAGGCCAAGGTCATGGGCATCTTGGGAAGGGCCAGCCTCGCAGCCCTCAACAAGCCCCCAGTGTGTGACCTGGAATGGAACTGGAATTGGAATTGGGATGTCCCTTGTCCATGCTCAAATATCTTGGCATGGGAGCTTCTAGCAGCGATGGGCCTTAGGTTTCTGCACTTCACCTTGACACCTGGGGACAGAGTGTTAGGTACAGACCCTGCCTTGCCTGTGCTCCAGGAAGGGCCTCTTGCGAACCAGTGGCTAAGCGAGGCAGGAGCTGCCCTGGCAACTCATGGTGGCAGCAGGCGCAGGGATTTGGGAATGTCGGTGAGCAAACTGGAGCAGTGGGGATGGAAGAGATTCCCACCCCACCCTCCTGTAACTCAAAGCTTGGGGCTGGGGCCTCTGCCCACCTGGAAGGGCCCATCTGCTGAAGGAGAGGAGCCTGTGGCCTGGCTCTGTGTGCGGATAGCAGGGGCCAGCCTTTCCTAAGCTAACCTCTTAGGTAGAAGGGCTTTGTAAGGGAAAGAAAAGCGGTTTGAGAACCCCCTAGCCTGCCTGGAAGCTGTGTGGCCAAAGCAAACAGAGGCAGGAAGTCCTAAAGGCGGCAGCTTTTTTTTAAGGCATCATTATATACTTCCTTCCTGTTGTGCTGATACACTTGGGTGGCAGGTGAGTGTGGACCTGTGTTCCTGATTGGTTGTGCTGGGCTGGCAGCAGCCAGGGCATGCACAGCTGTTCCTCACCTTTGTATACTGTGGGGCTTCTGGGGACCGAGCCTGTGAAGTTCCCTCCCCCATGCCAGAGGCTTTCAGCGCCTCCGCCCTTTGGGAGGTCAGAATCCAGAGGATGGTTCTCTGTTAGGCCTCCGCCGCTGTCCCTCCCTGTGTCTGTTTCCTTGTTGCTGCTCACTCTCCCTACGTGGCTGTGTCTCTGTCTCCGTTTTCTTTTGCTCAGTACCATCAGTGAAGTCCTCCCCCAGATCGTCACAGACCTGGGCCATGAATATTTTCCAGAACCCGCAGGTGCTTAGGAGCAGCGGGCCAAGAGCCAGGGCTCCCACTGGGAAGCTCTTCCTTCTAGCTGTAGGATTGGGGGGATGGTGGCCCCTGGGGTCAGCAGGGTACACCTGGGAGTTGTACCACGTGGCAACAAAGGAAATTAAGTAGCCTGCACAGCCGGTTGGGGTCAAGCTGGGATAAAATGCCTCTTGGGAAATGCAGTGTGTCAAATCTGCACCTTATGAAACCAAAATAACACAAGGGGGAAATGCCACTTAGTAACCCACTCTACCAAACAATGCTGCTGCCAGTGTTTAGGTAGTTTTCCTTATGGGCCAAGTGCCCTTGGTGATAAAGCAACCCCGGCAAGGAGGATGCTTCTCTGCTTGCTCCTAGATGGGGCTCTGGATAGTCTATAAGACCAACAACCGTTAGGCCAGACCCTGGGATATCAGAGCAGCAGCCGTGTCCTGCCATCTTGCCACCCAGCCCCACCTCCAGGAACCCACGGGGCAGTAGCTGGTGGCACAAGTCAGGGAAGCACAGTACCTTCCGCAGCTTTCCGTAGTCGATCAGCTCAGGCCGGTGTCGGTGGATCAAGGCACAGAAGCCAAGGCCATCCTTCCAACTGCCCAGCGAGAAAGATGGGGGCAGGATTTGCAGCAAAATGGATGGAATTGGAGAAAATTATTTTAAGTGAACGAACACAAGCTCAGAAAGAGAAACACCACATGTTCTCACTCATAGGTGGGAGTTGAATCAAAATTATAAGAAGGAAAAAATCCTATACAAAGGTCGGTTCATAATAAAAGAAAAAAAAAAGCTAAGAACGGTATTAGTATAGATGGTCTAGAAAATGCACGTAATAGTTCTGACAAGGAAAAAGAAAGTTCACTACAGAAAAACTTTCTGTCTTAAACAGATCTGGAACCCAAGCATATACAGAAAAATATTACCATAAAAAGACAAGTAAATGGAAAAGAAGTCTTTGATGGGGGGATGGGACAGGGGGAGGAAGCGCACAAGAGGGTAAGGGGGAACCTATATGAATAACGTACAACAAAATGCGTATATGGAAATGTCACAATGAAAAGCATGTCAGAATGAATCACATTAAGGTGTACAATAAAAATTTCCAATAAAAAATAACAAAAATTAAATTTACTTTTAAGCTATACATAAAATTATAAAAACTGTACATATTAAGGAGGTAATGTGATATTTAGATACCTTTACACATTTCTGCTTTTTTATATTCTATCAAGATATCAACTCATTATCGTCAAAGAGATTAAAAATAAATGTAATTATGTACAAAATTAAAAAAAAAAAAAAAAAAAGATGGGGGCAGGCTGGTGAGTGAGGCCCAAGGCAGGGCAGCCAAGTGCCAGCCAGGGGCAGAGTGACAAGCAGAAGCCTCCTTTCTGGTAAAGATGAATCCATAACTCTTCGGAGCAGCATTTAGAAGTCGCGGAAACGGATATCTCTGCCTATTACACTCCCAGGCCCTGGGGCAGAGCCTTTGTGGCGCTGGCCAGGTGAGATAAACCTGCCACCTCCATCCTCCCCTCACCCCGTCTATGGCCTTAGCCGGCTGGTCTGGAGCCTCAGGCTGGGGTTTCCTGGATGCACCACTCAGGGATCTTCCCAGTAGCACCAAGATCACACCAGAGGTGTGCCAGGCAGTGGCTGTGTGCAAGCCACTGTGGGGAGGGACGGGGGCTCTAATGCGACAGTAACACTCCTCTCCCCGTGCAGCTACTTCTTACCCTCAGGGGTGCAAGTGTTCCAGAGCTGAGACAGACCAGCTGAGGGGGCCTGGGAGTCCCTGCGGGGGCAGCCCAGGAGCCCTGGCCCCTGTCACGCACCTGATGTGGAAGTTCTGGATGTTGACGTTTTTGTAAGGCGCCGTCTTCCTCTGACACCACAGGAGCAGCCCTTCCTTGGCCGACGTCTCTGTGGGGAAGGGATGGGTGGCGGTCAAGGGGCTAACCCAGGAGGAGGAGGGGTGCTGGCTCCCGGGAGGCATCTAGGGTCCAGCCTTGCTGCTATAAGGAGGGAAGAGGCCCAGGCCATCACGTCTATATGCTTTAGAATTTATTTGAGAAACAGAAAGGCAAGCTAGTCATATCATACACTGAAATTCGGAGATAGCAGCAAACTTTCAGGCTGTCAGAGTATCTTTCCGACTCCTTTTCACTCAAAGAAGTGATACAGGATAAGTCAGCAACCTCTGTCAGGCAGCTGCTCTGGGAAGGAGTTTGAGTAGCCTGGGAAATCTCCAAGACCAGGAGCCTCCCAATGGAAGTGCACAGCCTGTGGAGGATACACAGCAGAGTGGGAAGAAAGTGTGAGGACTCCTATCCAGGTTTTATGTTTATCTAAGAAAGAAGGTCCT
>VMDO01010276.1:56845-72627 GCA_007922755.1 Pedetes capensis | reverse complement strand
TATGAGTTGGATACCGACTCGACAGCACCTAACAACAACAACAACAAAGAAAACACTAGTATTTTACCAAAAGAAATTTCAAAAGTATTTATATATAAATCAAGAAATAAAGATAAAATCAGTGTTATCTTGCTAAGTAAATTGAATTTATTTTACTGAATTTATTCTTGAAAAATTGAATAAACTTATGTAAAAGTACTCTGGTTTTAATATAGGTTTTTAGTGAGGAGTGTTAAGAAATTTCAATATTAATAGTATTATAAATACTCAATTATTAAATACAATTCACATAAGACAATATTTCATTTACATCTCTACTACTTATGAGCTAGGATATCTGTAGCAAATTATCTACTTTAAATTGAAGGGTTTTTTTTGTATTTTAGTTACTGGGAATTGAACCCAGGGTCTCAGATATGCAAGGAAGTGCTCCACCACTTCAGTATATTGTGATAGCAGGCCTAGGTCACTTAAAAATTACTCTGGTTTCTCGAAACTAGCCCTCAATAAAAGCTGTTAAGGGCAGATGGGTCATGAGATGGCTGGGCCTGAAGAAGGTCTGGATTAAGAAAAAATGTGGCGATGCTAGATAACTTTGTAAATGGTTGCTAGATAACTTTGTAAAAGGCCAAATTCAGGGAATTCCTGAAAAGGGCCAAACTCTGGAAATGCAAACTTTCTTTGTACCCCCACCCCTTGACTGTAAAAAAAAAAAAAAAGTTTCTGCTTCTGCCTCTACTCCCCTACCCTATAAAGCTCCCGGGACTGAAAGTAGCCGGCCAGTCTAAATAAACTTTTCTGCTCCTGATCCGTTTGTTTGTGTCTTGGGGTATTTTTCTGGGGTTGAGCCACTGGGTACAACATATTTCTAGCCTTTTTTTTTTTTTAATTTTTTGAGTGTGGGAAGTTTGAGACAGGGTCTCCCTAAATTGCCCATGCTGGCCTCAAACTCTTCTATCTTTTGTCTCAGTCTCTCAAGTAGCTAGGATTATAGACCTGCGCAACAGCTCCATGTTTATTCTGAGTTCTAAACTAGCATAACTGAGGGTAGTCTTTTCTTCCTCAGGGATGGCATAACATTGTTTTTTAGATTTGAACTCATGAAATAATTTCCAGACAAAAAATACAGTCCTATGAAATGCTTCTCTAAATATCTGATTGTATTTGAAAACCCACTCTAGGTGATAGAGTGATGATTTGTTTTCCCTGGATGCTTTTTGAGAGGTATTACTAAATGTGGTAAAAGTGTTAAAAGGAGCATGTGTATATGTGCGGCCGGGACAAGGGCAATTGTCTATCATAAAAGCAAGTTGTTGGCCTTCTGAGGGCATTCCATTATAAGAAACATAAACACACTCTCATATAGGGATAGATTGGGATTAACATAAAGACCCTAAATCACAATAATTTCTTTTGATGTAACAAAAAGTGACATTCATGCAGGAAAAATACATCCTGAGGTGGAGTTGCAGTGAGAAGGGTATATGTCAATCATGATTACAGTTTTTCTTTATTTTGGAGAGTCTTGTAATCTCAAAGGTTCTGTAAAGTTGCATTTGAAATTCATACTGACAAGTTAACTGGGTTATCACAGCCTTTTTCTGAGGCTATAGTCTGAAAACAGATTATTATTTCATGAGCTTTGGGTTAGGAAGATGCTATTCTATCAGGCTTTGGGTGGTTGTGGGAGCAATTGAAGCTGTTTTGTGGCCTCACATGTCCATATGATCACCTCTACTTGCACCAACTTCTCCAAGAACCCTTCCTAGGCAAGGCTTAAAATTTAGACAGTAATGATATAGTCAGCTAATATGGGGAGAGAATAAACTAAGTGAATCAGCTTTTTATGGTAATAACTTAATTAATGACCATAATTAGTAGGTCATATTTTAGCAATTATGTATAGCAAGTTCATGTTCATATATGTTCTTCTCTCAGAAATTCTATGACTGTTAGAGCAGGTACCATATTCTATATGAGGGAATAACACAAAGAAGAAAATGGTGCATTTAATTTCAAGGTAATGATTATTATTATTGTAATTTGTATTACCATTACTTGGATGTCCTCCTTATTACTATATTGTCACAATTTTTTTTCTTAACTATCAGTTTGCTTGGATATAGAATCTCCAACACCTAAATAATCATGTTACAGGCAGAAATAACCAAGTATGAGAATATAAGAAGGCATAATTTTTATATAAAAAAGTCCAAAAACTTGAGCTAAACATACAGGGATGTTGAAGTCATAATGTACGTACCAAAACTGAAAAGTTTCTTATCTTTTTTTTCAAAAGGAGTGTTGTGACAGTTGTGATGTTGCTTTTAAAAGTGGTTTAAAACTGTTTCATGCAAAGTATGAGTCATATGCTTATGATTATATACACTTTCTTGGCTGAGGCTAACAACAAATGGGACAAATGATGTACTATAGATTAAAGAACATGTATAGAAACAGGACTTTAAGAAAATGGGTAAGATTATCAAATTAAATGCCCAACATACAATTTGATAGTTGGAAAAATTAAAGAACATTGTTATGGATACCTTCTCATAGCATCCTCCATGTACTATTTTAGATGTAACATGACTGAATTTTAGTACATTAAATACTATAATACTCATAAATTGGTTGTTTATGGCTCTTACCTGTAATAAGTATGAATTGAAAGAAATCTGAAATTTCTGGTTAACGCTACAGTTTATAAAAGGGTGATATATCAATATTTGTCTGCAGCCCACTGTGGTGTCTGATCCTGTCAGATATCTGAAGCTAAACAGGGTCAGGCCTGGTTAGTACTTGGATGGGCGACCGCGTGGGAACACCAGGTGCTGTAGGCTTGGGAGAAAGACCTGGCAACCCACTCCCCAAAAAACAATCAGCCATTGAAAACTCTGTAAATAGCAGAGAAGCACTGTTGTACATAGGGTGGCTATGAGTTGAACACTGACTCAACAGGACCTAACAACAACAACAACATTGATATTTTGTGTCTTTTCACTTATGAGAATTTTGACTGAGCTGCCTTAAGAGAACGTTTCTAAAAGATTAGCATTTCAATTTATGTTGCTAGGTGTCATTGAGTTGCAGAACAAAACACTCCCCTAGAGTGGTCCTTCTTTGTTATTTACAGGGTTTTCAATGGTTGTTTTAGGATTTCTTAGGGTGTGGTGCCTGCAGCCATAGCCCTGTGGCATCTGATCCTGTCAGATCTCAGAAGCTAAGCAGGGTTGGGCCTGGCTAGTACCTGGATGGGAGACCCCCTGGGAACACCAGAAGCTGTAGGCTTGGGAGAAGGACCTGGCAACCCCCTCCCAAAAAATCAATCTGCCATTGAAAACCCTATGAACAGCAGCGAAGCACTGACAATAGTGTTTCCCCTGTTGTACAGAGGGTCGCTATGAGTCGGATACCAACTCGATGGCACCTAACAACAACAACAACAAGGGTGTGGTGGTGGAAATTGAACCCACTGCCTCAGAGAGGGAAGAGTAGCACTCTACCAATTGAGCTAAACAAAAAAGTAGTTGGACTGCCCACTGAGAGCCTGAATAGAACACAGAAGCTGAGGACATTTAGATTTGTTCTCCCTGTGCCTGATGGTTCGATCTAGGGCATCATCTGTCTTTTCCTGTTAGGTGTTCATGGTTCAGAAAACAATGTCTGAATGAGATCTTTTACTGTGTTTTATAAGGATAACAAAATTATTTTTGCAATTATTGAGAATACTTTCTCTGCAATGAAAACTCTATTTTATCACATAGTCAACTTAGAAATATTTACTTTTAAATAATATAGAATTGTCTCATATAAACTTATTTTTACTGTTAAAATCATGAGGACAGTTTACTGGGAATAATGCCTACTATGAGCATTTGTGGGGCTGGGATTTAGATCAGTTGGTAGAGTGCTGCGCTGCAGTCTCTGAGGTCCACAGTTCAATTCCTAGCACCACAAAAATGGGAGAAGGACCTGGCAATCCACTCCCAAGGCAATACCAAAACAGTCTGCCATTGAAAACCCTATAAGGGTCGCTATGAGTCAGATACCGACTTGAGAGCACCTAACAACAACAACAACATTAGCATTTGTATAGAAAGTGTCTGTGAACATAACGTTCATTTCCCTATGGTAAACACTCTGGAGTGAGATTTCTGAGTCAAAATCTGGAAATAATCCAAATGTCCTTCAATAAAGGAATAGATAAAAACCTGAAGTACATCTTACAGTGGAATAGTACTTTGTAATAAAAACAAACAAACTATTGATGCTACAACTTATACAAATCTCAAAGGCATTTTATGGTGAGCCAATAAACTAGTTTCAAGAAAAGCTATATAATGTAAGACTTAATTTATATAATGTAACTTGCAAAGATGAAACTATAGTAAAAGTGACAGGTTAGTTGTTGGAAGTGAGGGATCTGTGAAGGGTAGAACATAAAGGACTAGCCAAAGGGAGTGTTAGTAGATGATAGGACTTCACTATCTTGATTGTGTTAGTTGATTACATGAATCAATACATGTTTTAAAATTGATAAAATTATCCAACAAACAATGGCAGTGTAATACATGTTAAACTTTTAAAATGGAAAAAAAATGTTTAAAGAATTAAAATGTAATAATATTAGTGAGGGTTCTACAAAGAGGCAGTACTAGTAGGCAAGAGAAAGGGGTGCAGAGACATCAACATTGGTTTATTATAAGGCATTGTTTCACATGATCATGGAAGCTGAAAAGTCCAATAAACTGTCTGCAAGGTGACTCAGTGGTGTAGTTGGAAAGACATATAAAGATGCCCTAGATCAAACCATCAGGTACAGGGAGAACAAATCTAAACCTCTGTGAGATCTACGTTCTATTTAGGGCCTCAGTGGAGTGGATGAGACCCACCCACATTGGGCAGGCTACCTATTTACTTATTCTACAAATTTAAATGCTAATCTCTTCCAGAAGCACTCTTGAAGATACACTCAATAAAAAACATTGCATCAGATATCTGGACATCTTCTGGCTGGTCAAGTTGACACATAAAGTTAATCATGACCCTAGTGTGCACTGATAGGATGTGTTAATTATTTAGATGGACCCAGATGCACTCCTCTTTGCTCTGTTCACATTTAGTTGATGCCGTTTTCACTATCTTATCTTTAACCAACATTAGTGAACATTAATATTTTGTTTACAATCAGAACCTTCTTCAAAATCTACATAAAATTCTTTCATGTGATAGGAAGATTTTATCCTAAGAATCATAGCTCTATGTGATAATTATGCTAGGAATGGCTCTAAATTTAATTCCCTCTATTAAGATTGGGGGGCTGGGATTTAGCTCAGTTGGTAGAGTGCTGCGCTGCAGTCTCTGAGGTCCTGAGTTCAATTCCCAGCACCGCAAAAATGGGAGAAGGGCCTGGCCATCCACTCCCAAGGCAATCCCAAAACAGTCTGCCATTGAAAACCCTATAAGGGTCTCTATGAGTCGGATACCAACTCAACTGCACCTAACAACAACAACAATTAAGATTGGGCCTGCAGCTGTACCAGTGTGGTGTCCTCTCCCATCAGATCTCAGAAAATAAGCATGATTGGGCCTGGTTTGTCCTTGCATGGGAGACCACCTGGTAATACCAGGTGCTGTAGGCTTGTGAGAAGGACTCAGCAACCCACTCCCCAAATGACAATCAGCCATTGAAAACCCTAAGAACAGCAGAGTAGCACTGACAATAGTGCCAGGCACAGCACAGCGCTGGGGAGTGTTTCATTCTGTCATACACAGGGTCACTATGAGTTGCACCCCACTGGAAGGCATCTAACAACAACAACATCAACATTAAGATTGGGTGAAAAGAAATTTGTTTCTTTCCCATTGTGAGGCTAGAGGAAACTTTATGGATAATTAATCATGCATTGATTAGTTGAATCTATATCTCTCTATATATCTGTGTCTATATATCTCCATGGATTAACTATCCTCTTACACACAATTATCTTCACTTTACAGATGCTCATCAGCCCTCATATCTGTAGTTTTCAAAATTTTGTGTTCAACTAGAGGACAAAAATACTTGAAAAAATTTGCACATGTACCTATCATGTACACAGTTTTTTCTTGTCATGATTCCTTAAGCAATCCAGTACAACTATTATTTACACAGAACTTACACTGCATTATGTATTATAAGTGTCATGATGTAAAGTATATAGAGAATGTAGGTTATATGCAAATACTAAGTCAATTTATGTAAAGGAATTGAACATCCATGGATTTTGATATGCACAGGGCATGCTGGAATCAATCCCCCATAGATACCTTGGACAGGCAAGTATATATAGAAAAATGAAACTTCCTCCAATTTTGTTTCCTTCTAACATCTCTCATTTAGCCTGTGGTGTTGAACATGATGTTAATTTTTCACCTGCTATTCACTCAGCACTTGTTAAAATCTAGCTGCTCTGAAAATTTAGCAATATTTTTTTTCCTTTACTAAAACCCAAAAGATATGTTTTTTCTCAGATGGCTTAATCACCCTGAACTATTTAGTGCCATTCACTAACCTTTCTTATATCCCTACTGTCTCCTGATTTTCCTATGTTTTAGGAGGCTCAGTGAGATAGTAGAAATAAGGGTAGTGTAAGCATGTTAACTCAGTCATTAGAAAGCCACATACAAATTTGAGTACTAAACATTTTTGATCTTAATAAATAAAATATAGCATTAGGTATGCCATTTATGGAAGAAAATGTACAAAGCACCATTATCTGTTATTATTCACCTTTAATCTCATGATTCAAAACTAATTGTGGGTATTCTCATTGAAATCAATGTGCTGAAAATGGAGATGTTGTCATTAACAAACTCTTAGATGATGTTCTGACTCTCCCAGTTCTTTATCAAGATGTTTGTGCCAGTAGAAGTGTGGTAAATTTATGTCAGCCACCTACCAGAATGTTTGTTGAAATAGTTGAAAGCTGCAACCAGAATTCTTCATATCATCCCTCCTTTCTTCTCTAGAAGTAGTCATTGAGATCACTGCACTGTTTTCAATTCGTAAACAATACTGACATTTATTCAGTCTTTTCATAAGCATAATTGTGGGATGTGTAAACAATCCTATATAATTGGAACATCTACAGAGCAGATGTGTCTCCACAGGAATGCCTGCAAGGACCTTTACAATGTCAATCTGTCATAATCAAAGGCTATTATTATTCATTTTTTTTGTTCTATTCTGTGGATTGTGATATTTCATGCTCTGTTATATTCCATGGTTTTTCAAATTCTAGTGAAGTGTACAGAAATAAAACAAAACAAAAAAACATAAAGCTCACAAGTATGAGATATAACCCAGGATTGATGGAATGGTATCCTGGGCATAGACATATAAGGCAAGTCTTAATGGCAAGGATATTTAAGTAGATGGCAGAAAAAAAGCAAGCCTCAGTGACTGGGAATGGATCACTTTCAGTCTAAGCCAGTTCTCACAAGTCTTGGAGTAACGAAAAATGAATAAAAGTAAAATTCAAACTGAGATTAATGCTTAGAAAAATCCAATTTCAGAAAAAGTAGGAATAATCTCAAGGAGAGTTTACTCTCATTTTTCAATGAAAACAGAATGTTTAAATTCATAGTAAGCATAGATAACACAAAAGAAATGGGAAAACATGCAAATGTATTGATGAAAAAGAGGAAAAGAAGTACGGGGAGAAGAGGGAAGAGGAAGAGAAGAAGATGGAGGGAAACAGAGTATGCAAAGATGTACTTGAAAAATTAAATCAAGAAAAGAAAGCATAATTCAAGAATCAGAAATAGATCCCCTAGTTGTGGTTTATTTCATACACAAATTGTAATATGTATTTAGTAAATCATCTTGTTCATGTACAAACCAGTAAAACAAAATAATGTGTTAAAATAAAATTGCAGAGCTAATAAAGCAAAATGAGAAGCAACCTAATACCATTGTAGTACTAGTGAACAATTTAACAAAAGGACAATATATAATGTGCTTAAAACAAAACTAATGGGATATAATAAGTGATATGATATGATTATGTTCAAATAAATGAATAAAAGACAATTTGGTTATCGCCATTAGCACTAATGTGGTATACATGGAGGAAAGAAAAGATACTCTTAATTTTCCAGAAGGAGTGAACTCCAAAAACTTGGCGTCCAAAAAATTCCATTTGGAATAAGCAAAAATTCTATCCATAAAATAATTGATAACTAGGAATAATGCTATAGATTGCTGACCTTGCAGCACATTATTTTTAATACTAAGACACAGGGCTAAAGACAAACTAATTTAGACATCTCATAAGAAGCAGTTCACTACTACTGGCCCACATATGTAATTTAGAAATATAAATCAACACAATGAAACTTTATAAAAAGGAAAGCCAGGGGATAATTATCATAGAATTCTGACTTGAGTAGGTGATAAGAGGTCTTGGAATAGTGAGGGGGTGGTATGATTAGATAACAGTTATTTTCAAGGACTTAGCATTTTGGATGCTGGACTTAATACATGTTTGTGACTACCTTTATTGTCCTTTTTATTGAGGTATAATATAATGCACTAATTTTACACTTGAAAACATTTTATATACTTCTATATACTTCTATTCTAGAAGTATACTTCTGTTTATATACTTCCATTTTATAATTTCTATTTGTAACCACCACTCAGATCAAGATAAAGAATACTTCTAACACTACAGAAGGTTCCTTTGTGGCTGAAAATGTTGTATTTCTCTGATCTGTTAGGCAGAAAAAGTGATGGAGCTAAATTCAATTCAGGATGGAACCAGATTAAATAACTGTAGTTCTAGTCTACGGACTGACAACAAGTGTTTGGCTTCTATCTATTTCCTAGGTGTAGCCCTCCTAGAATTTTGATTGGCCTATCTTGGTCCCTAGGAGAGAGTCAGTTTGGTCCTTTAAAATTTAGAACTTACTTCTGTAGTTTCCATCTTCATGAAGCTTCAAAATCTAGCAAATGTTTTGAGTGGGAAACTGGTGGGGCCTTTAACAAAGACTGCTCCCTCCTTAGGGACTTTTCTCCTAAGCATCATAATTCTGAGGAGTTTTCAAGTACCTTTCTAACCTAAATGTATTAGTCAGCTTTCTCTTACTACAACAAATATCCAAGATAGTCAGCTTAAAAAGAGAAAAGGTTTATTTCAGCTCACAGATTTGGAGGATTCAGTATTGACCAATTGACCTCATCATTCTGGTCCTATCATGACTCATCATGGAGGGAGTGCTGTAGGGTAAACAGTTTACCTTAGAGTTGGGAGTAACAAAGATAGAAGAAAGAAGGGACCAGAGTCCCAATATCCCATTCAAGGCCAGAACCTTAATGATCTTCTTCACTTAAATTTTCACCATCTCCCAATATTTCCCAGACCTGCTGAGAACAAAGGCTTTAACATTTAGGCCGTTTGGGGATATTTTAGATCCCAACTGTAGCACTGTATTAGGCTCTTCCTGGAAGTTAACTGTCTCCTCATTTCTGAAAATTCTCTTCCATGGATACTCAGTGGTTTTTGGTTTTGTTTAGCTTTATGTCTCTGTAGGTTCATAATCTTTCAAATATCTTTGGCTTATTTGATGGAATCTCCCTTACTCTAAAGAAACTTTCTTTCCAAATTCTCTTAGTTTAGCCCAGGACTCAGCAAAAGCTTAATATATTTTTTTCTTTCACTAATTCATCTGCTCAGACTAATGGCTCTCTACTGAGTATGATTTTGCATACCCTCTTCTCCATGCCCATATTTGTCAGTGTCTGTGTTGTGTTTTTAGAGCTATCTTCCTTTTGTGGTCTTCTAATTGCTCTCTCGGATAAATGTGATTATGCTTATTCTATGTGTAACTTACTAACTTTCAATCATTAACTTTGAATTATTTATCTTGTTCAGTGACAAAGCATGCAATGTATGTTGTTGAAAAGCAAAAAGCACATATTAATGAAAGTAAAGGACATGACAACACAAATTCTGAGCCATCGTTTCTATACCTGCTGGTATATCTTGTAGGGACAGTACATTCTTTCCAATAGCTTTTCAATTTTCTTAGAGTTGAATTGTATAAGAATTGAGAAGAAAGGATTACCAGAGGATGGTAATAGATTTATGGAACAATCAATTTTTTGGTTAAACGAATTTCTTTTAAATTATATCACTGGCTGACTGTGTTTGTGATATCACTACTTTGCAAAATAAGTTTGGACATCATTTCTACTTTGAACAAAATCAGACTATTTGACACTTAGATGGAGAAGCTCATGCTTAACTTTTAGCAAAAGACAAAACTCTATAAAGTCATACTTATTCACAATGATCAAAATATTACACATATTGTTTCTCTTAGAAAAGCAAAACTTTTTTCACTCAAGCTAAATTTCCAAGCCTAATCCAATGGTAGATTATTTTCATTAAATATACTAATATTATTTGATGCTATAATATATATCTGGATGTAATATGCTATAGCTTTACATGGGATCTGCAAACTACTTTCAATTATACACCGGTAGTTCATTGAGGATGTGGAAATGAGGACATTCGACTTCCATTTTGTTCATTTTTTGTAATTAATGACTATGCACTGGTCTCTAAGAGATTTATTTTTATATATTCTATTTGTAATTAATTTAGATTGTCATATAGTATGGATATCTATCTTATCACATTTATAATATTTAGTTATATTTATATTATTTTAATGGAACTACTTTATATTATTTTAATGGAACTACTTTACTATGTACTCTGCTTTCCTTTGTTTGGCTTCATCTTCTAGGTATTTACCTTTTTGTCCAATTCAAATATGGAATTAGATTAGTAAACAGCACAAATAGTCATACAGGAAAAATGTTAAACATCTGGAAATTATATTTTTAAATACTGAGTTGTAGGCAGGGAACAGTGATGCATACTTGTAATTCTAGCAAATCAGGAGGCAGAGACAGGAGAATCTCAAGTTCAAGTCCAGAGGCAGTCAGCATAATTTAGCGAGACCCTGACTCAAAAAAAAAAAAAAAAGTAAAACATGAACAAGGGGTGCAGCTCAGTGGTACAGCACTTGCAAAGCACATGTGAGGCCTTGGCTTCAACCATTCAATACCTTAAACATAAATTAATTAATTAGTTAATTAATACATTAATAAATAAAAAATAAATAGAATTGTGTTGAGTGGAATCCATCATTATCAATACCAATATTCAAAATATACCATCGTCTATACCTTATTTTTTACTATATACAAATGTAAAGTTGAATTATGCTATAAATTTTGTGATTCCAATAATCAATATGTCTATGCACTTAACATTATTCTTCATTTTTTCTGTAGTTTTGAGATTTTTCAAAGTGATTAAACTGAGAGAATATTGCACACTCAAATTTGAGGGATATAGCAACATCAACAACATGCACCTTTGTATTAATACAAGCTTATTTTCCATGTTTATGTTCCATGCTGCTTGTCTCCTCTTTCATCCAGCTCATTTAGGTTGAGGAATTCTGGACAATGATAGATTTCATTCTTCACAGGAAAATTCCCTGTACAATGTTGGTAAGCTACATGTTGTTCTCATTCTTTAAAAGTACAGTAGTCTCTTGCCCTTGGGAAAGACTCACTCTCTAATTCATTCTCCAGCTATTGAAGCATTTCCTTAGGTAAAGGGAATGAAATTCTTCCTGACTCAATTAATCATGAAGAGTTAGATCAATTGCTTATTGACACACTATCTATTCTCATCAGGTAGTGATATGAGATCTAAAATTACCTATGCCATCTGAAAGTAATGAGAGTTCTTGAGACATTCAAGTATAGCTGCCTGTATCTGGTCACAAACTGATTACACATTGTGAAATTATATGAAAACACATCATTAAACTTATAGCTAGAATTACAGCATTTATTTTGTAGGCTTATCTGGCTTTCAGATGAAAATGTCATGCAGGTCTGTTTTTTGCCTTGAAATTAGCAGTGCCCCTCCTCGGCATTTTTTATCCCCAAAGATGCTAATTGTCCTTCCAGTACTTTGTTTAATTTTTGTGGGGTTTGCTATTCTGCATGTCATCTGTCTTCCTGAGCTCCTGTCAGTGATCTATGAGGCAACTGATTGCTCCTGTCAGCCTACCTTAAAGATTCAATGAAAACGAACACCTCTAAAACTGCATTCAAGCAATGCTGGCTTCTGATGTGTTCATTTTCACGCCCCTCTTTGGCTACACTCTATTACTTTCATCTTATGTGCTATTTTATAATGTGACCTTAGTCATAAAAAAAGTCCTACTTGAATTTTAAGAGGTAGTTAAGAGAAAGTAATGTTGTGCAAAAAAGGGAAAAAAAGGAAAATAGGTTTTCACTTTAAGGTATTGCTTGTTATACAAAAAAATGTTAATCACAGCCAGAATGAGACTTTCAAATCTCAATAATATAATACATCAGTGCCCCTGAGTTTTGGTTAAGGAAATGTGATATTTTTTTTATTTTATGGAAAACATAACTTCATTGATAACCTCGATTTTCTTTGTTGTATAAAATATGAGATTACATAAATTTTTATTTAGTTTCTGGTTGACTTGGCTTACTATAGTGTTAGGGTGTTTTGCATGAAATCAGTATGATATTAAGAATTTTGTCACCTCTAAATAAGAGTGCATGTAAGAATATATGTTCGAAATGTTCCATTGGTTCCTTTGATTTTTTGAAGAACTTCCCTATTGACCAAAATGTGCATTAAAATTTGAAAATTTTCTTTTAAATATGCCTATTTGTGTTGAATATACATCCAGATATCTGATTCAAAATTTTTGAAGCTAAAATTGTTATAGAAAGAATTATTAAAATAGTAATTTGTTTCTTTTTTCTTTGTGTTTATCCCTTCAGCATTGTACAAATTATAGGTATTTTTAGTATTCATTACTTCTGATTTTTTTGGCATTATATAAAGGAGCCTATAGATAAAGTCTGACCTCTGCAGTGGATTGCATATACTGAAACCCTAAATGCTAGTGTGATGGTACCTGGAGATGGGCCAACTGTGAACTGATTAAAGGTTATATTAGGTTATGAGGGTGGGGTCCTCAAGAGGGGATTGGTGCCATCTTTAAAACAAGAGAATAATAATCATTTTTCCCACCCTGAGTACATACACCAAGGAAAGCAATGGGGTGACATAAGCAGAAAGAATTCCTTCACCAAAAGCCATACTCTGATCTCAGGCTTCTGACTTCCAGAACCATGGTAGATACATTTACTGGTTAAACCATCCAGGTGATGGTATTGTGTTGTAGCAGTCCTGACTGAGAAAGACAACCTGTATTTTCTAAAAGCCATACCTGAATGAGACAATGAAGCTAGCTGGGTCCAAGAAGGAAAGCTAAAGGGAATCTTTGGGACTGAGGACATGGAAAAAGAGGGATTAGATTTCAAGAGAGAAGGGAACAGACAGACTCTTAGGACCCAGCTCTGCTTCCTCATAGAGGTGGGAGAAATATGAGACTTCAGATGGAAATGGATGTGAACAGAATCCAGATCCAATTAAGCAAAGGAATACTCAGCCTCATCAAAGATCCCTGTATCCAAAGATGGCATGGTCCACATTAACAACCAAAAAAGCAGAGGACCTCCTTCACTAGGATGGAACTATGGAAAGATTTTTTTCACAATCTTGCCTGGATGTAGAAGGCAGACTATTGCTTTAATTTCTAATTAAATTGATTTGAATAAAGTAATGAATGCAATATTTTTCACACCTAAATTTTCAGATATAAGTTCATTGAGTGCTACAAAAATATAATTAAATGTAGAGATGGGGAAGAGAAAAATAGTCTATGTGCAGATATATTTCTGTATTATTTTTCACCTCAAAAACATATCAAGTTAATATAAGCATGATCAACAATGACTTAAGTGTTCTGAAAATAAAACAAAGACAACACCACAATTCCAATTTATTTTGCAATTTTAATATTTAAGTGTTTCTTTATAAATAAAAATATCGACGGGAAATTAATTGTTCCAGAATGAAATCGTGGCCAATGTCATAAAAAAAGGTCCTACAGACTCAGAAAATATTGAAGTCAGAGCTTGTCTACTTTTGTTTCTTGTTGTTGTTGTTAGGTGCTGTGCGAGTCAGTATCCAACTCATAGTGACCCTCACAGTGTTTTCAATGTCAGATTGTTTCGGGATTACCTTGGGAGTGGGTTGCCATGTCCTTCTCCCATTTTTGTGGATCTGGGAATCGAACTCGGGACCTCAGAGACTGCAGAGCGGCGCTCTACCAACTGAGCTAAATCCCAGCCCACTTTTGTTCCTAGAACTGCCATATTTTCCCAGACATGGATGGTGGTAGCTACAGCATATACTTTCAGTTTCCCCTAAAGAATGTTTCCTTGCCTGTCTTTAGACTCAGTCTAAGAGTCGGAAAGTTATGTAGTCTATATTATCAATGTACTAGAACATATTTTTGGTTTGTTTTGCCTACTTACCAATCTACGAGGTAGTGTTCAAGTAGCACATATATATATATAATTACTTACCTGAATAAGTAAATTAAGTTCTGTTCGTATCTCCTGACTTTTATAGTATTATTTCTCCATTAATTCTGCTGAAAACTGCAAGCCAAATATTATTGCTGTTTCCATAACTAACATTCTGCATTTCTTCCATTTTCCAGGAATATTTAATCTTTTCATTATATCACAAATTCAACTTCAATGCCTCTATTCAGTATTCATGAACTTAGTCTAAAATCAAGTGGAATTAGGTTTGGTGTAAGTTTAGAAGAAAGCAGGACATGGCTATGATTTGACTAGGAAAAATAACTTTGAACTTGGAAATCTCGTTTCTAACACACACACACAGTGCTTGTTAACTTTAACACAAACCTGAAACAATTCAGAAGGGTCAATTTAATCCTATATGTTTAACCCAGTGTAAGGGATCAGAAAAGAAAATTCTTATGGACAGAAAACGTTAAAAGCTAGTTACTAACAGACTACAGTTTATATGTACTTACAAATAAGTCAGAAAAGTATAATGGTTTATTCTACGGTTGATTCTTATTCTTGTTTGCCTTTAGCTGATTATTGTTGTTGTTGTTAGGTGCCGTCGAGTAGCTATCCGACTCATAGTGACCCTCTGTACAACAGGGGAAACACTATTTTCAGTGCTTCTCTGCTGTTCATAGGGTTTTCAATGGCAGATTGATTTTTGGGAGGGGGTTGCCAGGTCCTTCTCCCAGCCTACAGCTTCTGGTGTTCCCAGTAACCATGCCCGACCCTGCTTAGCTTCTGAGATCTGACGGGATCGAATGCCACAGGGCTACAGCTGCAGGCTAGCTGATTATATACACCACTAAATAATCACTAAGTTATTCACTGAGATAAGATATATACATTATGATAACACAAATATATATATATTGAAATAACATTATAGAAGAGTAAAGAGAGAGAGAACAAGTGCAAAGTTCAGGATGTAATGAAATGAAAATCCCATAATGAAACTCATTTTGCTGCTTGCCATTAAAAATATACTATACCTGAGCCAGGTGTGGTGGCGCACAGCTGTAATCCCAGCAGCTCGGGAGGCGGAGGCAGGAGGATCGCAAGTTCGAGACCAGAGGCAGTCAGTGTAATTTAGTGAAACCCTGTCTCAAAAAGTAAAAAAAAAAAAAAAAAAAAAAAAAAAAAAAAAAAAAAAAAAAAAAAATGAGCTGGGGGTGCAGCTCAGTGGTCCAGCACTTGTAAAGCATGCAAGTAC